>JAKJMR010016671.1:58610-71202 GCA_024449315.1 Daboia siamensis | reverse complement strand
ATGTTGATTCATTTAATCTTTTTGTGCTGAGCTATTAACAGCCACAGGTGGAAAAGATCATTAATCCCATAAGCAAAGAAGCTGAGGGAGGGAAGACTACAGTGATAAAACTACAGACTGTGAAAAAAATGATGCAAGTTTTTTGGAGAGACTATAGTTGCTTCCAGGTTGCACAAAAAATGGCTAAAAACAGTGTTGGGAGCTAGGATGCCACATTGGAGTTTTCACACAAACTTCATTCCAACAAATTTAAGTTTTTAATTACTGCAAAAAAATATCAGTGTTTTTTTATAATCTCTTTCTATTCTTCATTTTTCATAAATACTGCAGAACTGATTGGAGAAGTGAAAGTTATTGCTATGCCAGTTTCTATTTCCCTTTTTAACCTGCAGTAACCTATTTCTCAGCCATGCTTCCTATTGCAATTTTTTAAAAGTTGATCTTTTATTCAACAAAATGGTGCTTCTTTATACCACCATGGCAGTCTAAAGGGAAACTTGCTGTGAGTTTCTTGGTTACTATTTGACTAGAGTCAGGCATATGAGATGGGTGGCCATATAAAATCTGATCAATATGCTCACCATGGAGGAAGTAGTATCTCAATACATACTTAGGATCTGGCAGAAGGGTATTAACAAATTTGTTTGGGCAGGGAAAAGGCCACGGGTCAAATTTAAAATTATGCAGGATACACGCGAAAGAGGTGGTCTAAGAATGCCCAATTTTAAATTATATTATGAAGCTGCTGCATTATCAGCTATAAGTGATTGGATCAATTTGACACAGGGGAGACTGTTAAATCTTGAAGGGTATGATTTGTTATTTGGTTGGCATGCATATTTACTGTATGACAAAAAGGTAGATAATGTGTTCAAAATGCATATTTTGAGGTATGCTTTGTTGCGAGTTTGGAAAAAGCATAGACAAAAGTTAAATTATAAGATACCGTTATGGGCAATACCCAAACACGCAATAGAGAATATAAATGTTGGATTTAAACATGATGTGACTACATATAAGGAAATTTTGAGCTTGGAGAGGAATGTGTGGTGTTTGAAGTCATATAATCTTTTACTAGAAAAAAAGATTGTACAAACCTGGTTTCAATATGGACAATTACAAGCCAGGTGGAAAGAAGATCAGAAGATTGGTTTTTTGATGGATGATGAAAATTTGGTAAAACAAATTAGAAATCAGGGACCAGCGCATATTAAACGGATATATCTTGCATTGATAGAGATTGACTCAGAAACAGAAATTGTTAAGGATTGTATGATAAAATGGGCACAGAATATTCAGGAAGTTATCACAATGGACACTTGGGAAAAGATTTGGGTGAGAAATGTGAAATTTACGCAAGCTCAAAATCTAAGAGAGAACTTTTATAAAATGTTTTATAGATGGCATTTAGATCCTAGAAAGTTAGCAAGTATGTATCCGAATTACCAGCCCAAATGTTGGAGATGTGGTGGCGAAGATGCAACGTATTTTCATATATGGTGGACTTGCAAAAAGATCAAACCATTTTGGATTAAAATTTGGTGGAATATGCAGAAGATATTCAAGAAAAGGATAAAGTTTTGTCCGCAATTGTTTTTACTGGGCATTATTACTGATACTATTGTGTTGGACATTAATTTGATGTTGAACTTAATTACGGCAGCGAGACTCTTAATAGGGCAATATTGGAAGAAGGAAGAACTGCCGACTATAGAGGAATGGACTTTAAAAGTTTCCAACCTGGCGGAAATGGCAAAGATCTCAGCATATTTGAAAGATCATTCTCAACAACGATATATTGTGGAGTGGAAGAAATGGATTGATTACATCCAGAATAAATATGGGACTAAAAAGTTTCATCTAGCATTTAAATAAGTATATTGCTTGTAGTCAATTTATAAGAGCTAAAGTGCGAGAGATTTAATAGTTTATTGTTGTTAGCATATGAGAGTTTATGATTGGTTATTTTATTTTTATACCTTGTATCTAGCTCTGGGAAGTCCGGGGGGGGAGGGGGGAAGGGGAGGGTGAGAGGGTGGGATAGGGTTGGGGAGGGTTGGGGGATGGGATGTAATAATTAAAATGTATTGAAAAACTTTTCAATAAAAAAAAAAAAATACATACTTAGGATCAAAAAAATCTATTATTCCCCCATACTCTAAAATCAAATTTCTTTAGGAGAGGGAGGACATGCATTGTCCGTGCTGTTAACAGCTAACTCTTTAGCAACATGTTAGAAATCACAGTGATGTCTGTTTGTAGACGCCAACCTATCATGAAGCAGGCAGTAGTTAGAGAAGTTGTGTAAAACTCTGGTTGTCATGTTCAGGTAACCCAGGAGTTTATTTCTGTGAACAAAATATTTCTGAGAACAAAAATGTATGTTTAATGTTTATTTCTGGCAATCTCTGAACAATATCTATCATAAATCTTTATATGTTTTTGTACAATTACTGCAGTGGAAATTATAAGGATGGTATACATCCAAAAAGATACTGAGGATAGAAATAGTTTTGATTTGCAGATCATATCCAGCAAACTCAGCTCTTCTTTCTTCATGTCCTGTCACTGAATCAAGAAAGTGGGAAACTAGTCATCAAACATAAATGAAAGTGATACCAAGATCAGCACGTTATATTTTCTTAGAGCTGATTTCCTTGCCTTTATCTCCTCCTCTCGTTTAGAAGTCAATTGATTATTTCACCCCTGATAGAAACAGCTGAAGTTGTAATGGAAGATGCTTTCCTTTTGGCATCCAGCATTCTGAAACTGCCCCCTCCTCTTGACTTATGGGGGATGATTTACACACAGAGAGAATTTTATTTTTTTGTTTCTCTCTGCCCTTATTTATTGCTTCATTGCTCCCTTTAGGCTTCTGAGAATAAACAAGCAGCAAGAAATAACCTGATCTCTATTATCTTCTATAGCAACCTAAATATCGTTATTTATGAATATGCATGTTTATGCCATGCATTGCTTATGAATCAGTTTCCTCCTTCATGAGATGTATGAGTGCATCGCTTTGTGGAGTGCGGTCTCTCACTATTCTTCGGAGGGAAAGACTATATTTATGAGATATGCTGTTTAATAAATATAATCTTTGACTTATCAGCACAATTGGGACCAGAATTTATGCTGCTAAATTGTTAAGTGAACCACACCCAATTTGAAAACCTGTTTTGCCATGGTTAAGTGCATCAGTAAAGTTGTTAATTGAATCATGTGGTCCTTAAATGAATCTGGCTTTTCCCATTGATTTTGCTGGTTGGAAGCTCAAATGGTAATCACAGGATCCCAGGATGCTGCAACAGTTGTAGATACATGCTGGTTGCCAAGAGCCCTAATTTTTATTGCCTGACCATGGGGATGCTGCAGTGTGAAAATTAGTTGAAAGTCACTTTTTTCAATGCCATTGTAACTTCAAATAGTATATGAAAGGTTGAAAGTTGAGGACCACCTTTTGATTCAACACTGTATGCTTCCTTTGACCTTCACAACAAAGGGAGGTGGTTAAAATACAAGGAAACCTGTAGAAAATGACAAGTCTCCATCCTACCCATTTTCAAAGCCTATTTGCCTGCTAACTGTCCTTATTCTATCATATAATTCTCTTTTCACATTTAAACCTGAAATTGTAATAGAGTTGAGCTTTTGAATGTATCCTCAAATGACTTACATATTTTTATGAACACCCACTTAAATTATGGATAAAGAGGCTTTTTAACCTTGCTGTCGTGTTCCGAGTTGACATCCTTGTCCCAGATTTTTACTGGACTGTCAACCTTTTTCTATCAGAAGTGACTGCAGTTTGAACTAGACAGGGCAGTGCCTTTTGTACTGCCACTGTGTTTAGCATCACCTTCCTTTTCTCATCCTTCCTTCCTGTTTGTTCTTTTAAACTGTAAATTTTCCTACCACAGCCTTTTGCTTTAGTCACAAGCTGGTAGCCTCTAGCCTGAGTTAGTTGGGGTAAAACTAGACTCCAGTTCTTGCAAGAAGAGAAAGGAATTGATGAGAAACCTGTACATAGAGCTTTACTCTGAAAAAGGCTCAGTAGTCCATGAATCACATTTACCTTTTCAATTAGGAAATGACTGGAGCTTCTACAGATGCATATGCAGGTTTGGGTAATTGTTTTTCAGATTCTCCAGCTGAGCTAGTGATGATGAGCCATTTATATTTGAGCATCATTCTGCAGCAAGAAGTACTCCTGAATTGCTGAGACAGCATAAACTGGGGAAAAGAAAGTAAAAGGGATGTATTTCTAAATAGGCTGTATTAGAAGAATTTACTTGGTCTGATTTTCTGAGTAAACATATAATATGCAATAAACCCAAAGGGGTAGCTGCTAGAAGTAGAGTTTATTCATTCAACCACATACCGTGGTTGAAGGTAGCCTACTAGTAAGGGGGTCTAGCAGTAGAGGTGTATATATAATGACAAGTAGGATTTGATGTTTAGATATGCAGATTGAGATGCTCCTGCCCTAGGCTTTGATCCTGAGGTATATGGCCCTGAGGATGTGTGAAGTCCAGGAAGGAAGATACTCCCTAGATGTGGATTATTATGAGGGGATGTGGTGTCTTCCCTTGAGGCACAGGTGTCAAACTTGCCACGTCACGTGACGAGTCGTGACGTATTGCGACTCTTTTTGCATTAGGGTGGGCACAGCTTCAGTATGATGAAACCGGCCTGTGGGCCGGCAGTTTGACACCCCTGAGGGAATTCTTTGATGGAGCCAGTGATGAAGTATTAGTTTAAGTGTTAAGATTGTATGTTTCCGGAAGTTCAAAGGGCTGCTAAAAGCAGGGAGGGGGCAGATCAAAAGCTTCCTATGTTCTTTCTATTTTTAAATTCTATATTAAATTCTATTTTTCTATTTCAATTCTATTTTTCTATTTCAATTCTATTCTATTTTAAATTCTGACGGTTGCAGCATGTTTCATTCCACACTATGCAATCTTAGAGTTTCATCATTTCATCAAGTATGTATTATATCTCACTTCTTTTGAAAAGAACACCTGTATATTACTATCATCAGAGCTGATCCCACCAAGGATGAATATAAAATAAGGACCACAGATACGATGGCATCTTTATGAGGCTATACTTGATTTGTTGCTTTATTTTTTGGGTTTCATTACCTGATACACAATTTCAATTCGTTATAACTGATTACTTGAATGGGCACAATGATTTTGAAATATTTTTATGTCTGGTTTTTTTTGCAATACATAATGAACATTGTACAAAAAACACTTCCAGTTGGATATGACTGCTGGTTGCATTCCACTTTCCTGAAGTGAGCCAAGAATGAAGAAATACAGGTAGTCCTTGACTTACAACAGTTTATTTAGTGACTGTTCAAAGTTACAGTGTAAAAAGTGAGTTATGACAGTTTTTCCACAGTTACAACCTTTGCCACATCCCTATGGTCACATGATCAAAATTCAGATGCTTGGCAACTGGTTCATATTTATGACTGCTGCTATGATTCCTTTTTGCAACTTTCTGACAAGCAAAGTCAATGAGAAGCCAGATTCATTTAACAACCAAGTTACTAACTTATCAACTGTAGTGATTCACTTAACAAATGAGGCAAGAAAAGTCATAAAATGGAGCAAAAATCACTTAACAAATGTCTCAACAGACATAACAACAAATTTTGAGCTCAGACATCCGGTTTGCCACGCAGCTGCCATGGATGGCTGGGAGATTTGCTCTTTCTCCCCCGTTCAGTTTTGGATCACTGGGAGGCCCTGAAAAGGGCCGAAAGTCACCCCAAAGAGGTGACCAGCAAGGAGGGGCTCTCGCTGGATTGCAGGAGAGCAGCAACTCTCCCATTACAGCTGGTGATCCCTCCAAACCAGTGGACAAAAGGACCAGCCATAGAAATATGGCTCATCCCTAGGCTGCAGACAGCCGAAGTCAAAGCTACCATCTGGCAACCTTAAAGCAGCGTGGAAGAGACTGGGTGAGATCTACCTCTTCTTAACTTCCAACTATTTTTTTCCACCTAAGTAAGCTGCTAAATTACGTTTTCCCCCTGTGGAGAGGGAAGGGGGATTTTAGCCCTCTCTCCAGAAACAGAGGCGATTGGATATACAGGGGAGGTTTTTTTAAAAAAAATATTGGATACCAACTAGAATTTTATTTTTTTAAACTTGTGGATTAAAAGCTTTTGATTATCTACTTCTTACTCCCTATTTTTACTTGAAAGTTTGGGTTTTTCCTCCTAAAATAGAAGAAATAATTGAAAGGATTAAATTAACTTTGAGACTTAAAGGAATTCCCTAAACAGTGGGGGGACATCTTGTGGCTAAACCTGAAATTGCAAGGTATTATTCTTAAAGAAAAGAGACTTGGCTGATAGTTTTGAAAACAAGATAAGATCCATGTAACCTTGAACACCAGCTGTGAGAGTCTTAACTGTGTTTCTTATTTACTGAGGGGAAAAAAACTGTAAAAGTTTTCAATTCAACCCACTACTATGGAAGACCAGGAACAGACTTTTACTGTGTAAGAAATGCAAAAACAAATCCTTGCTATTATGAAAATAACCTACCAAACTCATCTGACAGCTGGTGATGAAATAAGAGCTTTTGGGGAAAAACTAGACAGCATCTTAGATATGCAAATTCAAACTTTGACTACAACTAAAAAACTATACAGAATACAACAGAAAAAAAATAATTTAAATATTTTGACAGAAGATCTAAGTGCCCAACAAATACAGACAACAGAAGATTCAGAAAAAAATCTCACAAAATGGATGAAGAAATCTGCTATATAAATCAGAAGGAATTTGAAGATCAAAATGAGAAACAGATGGAATAAAAGATAAACAGTCCAGGACTACTATATCAAGAGGAGAAAACAAAGAGAAGATCTGATAGTTCTGCCAGACTCCTTAATCTTTCAAAAAAGGCGACTGGATGGTCATCTCAATATGACACAATAATACAAGAACTCTTTGATGATCCTGAAGCAAGGACACAGAAGATGACTTGGCAAAGAAAATAAGCCAAAATAAGACTGAAGAAGAATGGAGTGTGGACATATTTAGGAGGTTTAAATAGAATATATCTAAGTAGACAAGACCCGTATTTTGAATATGAGATACTTGAAGTCATAAAAGGGCCAAGTTTGAAGACCATTGATCTAAGGGAGCAAAAGTAATGTGGGTGGTTTCTTGCTCTGCTGCAAAATGGAAAGCTGGAGATGTCAAGAACTTCATTTTCAGTTTTCAGGTAATTAAACCTCTCTGTCATCTAATGCAGGGCTTTTCAACCAGTGGTACGGATACCACCTGTGGTACATTGTCACCTGGCAGGTGGTACGCAACCATCCTAGAAAAGAAGTAGTGGGAGAGGGGAATGAGCTGAACCGGTGGCAGCACCGCACAAGCCTGAGTGAGAGATGGCTGGAGCTGCAGGGCTGTCAGGGCTCAGCAGAAGTGCCAGGATCAGCGCCAGGCTCCAGGATCAGCGCCAGGCTCCAGGATCAGCGCTGGGTGGACGGGCAGGTGTCTTGCTCAGCTGTGGCTTGGGGGGCACTTTTTTCAGTGCCATTGTAACTTTGAACAGTCACTAAGCGAACTGTTGTAAATCAAGGGCTACCTGTACTTCATCACCTTTTTCCTTTCCCCCCCCCCCTTTTTTTTGGTCATCAAGTTTTTGACACCTTGCTAGGCGACTGGTGGTACTTGGATGTTGCCATATCCTAAAAGTGGTACAATGGATGAAAAGGTTGAAAAGCCCTGATCTAATGGGTTTCTCTATTACTGTATATTCACGCAAGCTGATGAATTTCTATAAAGAAGCTGCGATGGAAGCCCTTGGTGTTGGATAGAGCTCTGAAGTTGAAGACCCAGTGGATCTTCCGTTTCATTTGCATTGTCCTGCTCAAGACTGAAGTTAATATGGAAAGGGATTCTCTCCCCATGTGTATTTTTCATCTGGTTTAATTTCTATTGGTCTGCAGGTCAGTCACATTGTTAGCCTTTGCCTTATACTCTATGACAGTGATAAGATTCTCCTGTCTTGAATCAATGTTCCATCTCTCTGTTTGCAAGCATGTGTAAGCAGTTCTCCCTCCACATCAAAGCAGCTTCCAGAATCCAGTTGCTTAGCTTGTGGCAAAGGCGGGAGTGAAGTGCCCTGATTATTTCCAATTTGTTATCAGTCAATGTAATCAGCAGTTTAATTATAGAGCAGACTAGTGTAGAACATCCATTCAGTTCACCAGTATATGATCACAACTTATTCTGTGGAAGAGTCACAAAGAAATTAATAAAACTACCATCTTCCACACTTTCTTTCTGTTCAGTTTGTGACTATGCCAAGGTGGGAATCTTCCCTAAATTTGTCCTTGACAGAACTGATAATTTTCTGTTTTATTTAATTAGGTTTCTTGGGCCACTTATGCTGGATTTTTTTTTAATGCCTGCTATGCTTGAACAGTTGGCTTTGAAGGCAGACTGTTGAGCAAAACATTTCCAGAGATGATGGTCCTGAAAACAGAGGATGGAATTCTTTTTAATCTCCACAGTGTGCCTGGCTGAGGAATTCTGGGAGTTGAAGTCCACAAGTCATAAAAGGGCCAAGTTTGAAGATCCCTGTCTTAAATGAAGCATTTGCACTCAAACCAGTTCCCTGGATCCAAACTGACACGTGCATCTTCTTCAAAGGAAAAGCAGAAGAAAGGGCCATGCTGGCTGAGCAGTAGTGGAATGATCCCACCATGGTTTATTTTTGGCTGAAATATAATCACTTCTAATGCTAGCTGTTTCCAATTCTTTTAGGTTTTAGTAGCTCTTGCTCTAAGGAAGAATAAAAAGGAAGATACTTAAAGGTCAGTAGAGAAAAAGAACCAAAGAAATTAGGTAGGTAATATTGGAAGATTAGCCACTTATGAGATTATCCATTCAAAAGCTTGGAGAAAACCATTATTGAAAGAAAAACAAAAAACCAAAATAAACTGTACTGTAATGTAGTATGATCTATGTTGAGTCTTGGGTAAAACAGAAAAAATTTCAATTGAACTCTTCCAGCGGGTTGCAAAAACTGAGTCTGCTTACAACTCTCCTTGGTGTGAGAAAGGGAGCAAAGTCACACTTTCAAGGTTCAGTTACAATAGCTTATGGAAGGGGTCTTCAAACTAGGCCCTTCTATGACTTGTGGACTTCAACTCCCAGAATTCCTCAGCCACACATGCTGGCTGAGGAATTCTGGGAGTTGAAGTCCACAAGTCATAAAAGGGCCAAGTTTGAAGACCCCTGGCTAGATCCATGTGAGAGGGGATGCTACAGAAACAGAGCTTGGCCTTCCATGATCTGAGGCTGAGCCCTATTTCTGCAGCCTGGCAGATGGACTGAGTAGGCACAGAAAATCCTCTACCATGTTGCAGAAATAAGAGTTCAGATCTCTGGGATCCAACTCTTTTTTTCTTCAGCACAGGGAGTTCAACTCTCCTTGTCAGGCAACTTTTTCAGTCAGGCCCCAGAGACAAGAGGGAGGCCTCTCAGCACGACACGGCAGCTTGCAACCTTCCCTTCTGGCTTCCACATTGACCTTCTGGGGAAGCTGGCAGATAAGATTACAAATAGCGATTGCAGGGCAACTTGATAACCAATCATAAGGGTAAACAAACATCCAAAATGTGATCATGTGACTGCAGTGTGACATTTCACAAAGGCCAGGACTACTCTTTCCAAGACTATCATAACTCTGAATGGTCATTAAACAACCAGTTGTAAATCAAGGCTAATCTGTATATCCTGGATTTCTCTCCATGAAATGCAACAGAATCTGTACTACAATCAGCTTCATGATCGCTTCTTTGGCAATAGAGCAGGGGTGTCAAACTCAATTTCATTGAGGGCCGCATCAGCATTGTGGTTGCCCTCAGGGGGCCGGGTGTGTATGGCCTGGGTGGGCGTGGCCTACTGAGTGGGCATGGCCAGAGTGTGTATGGCCTACTGGGTTGGCGTGGCCAGCTCTACATCGTTCACATCAAGGGTGCCTATGGGTGCCTGGGCAGGAGTGGGACAGATCTGAGGGTCTCTGGCAGAAGGAGGGTCTCTGGGCCAGGGCCAAGGCAGTGGGGGCCGTTCCCTCACTGTTTCCAGAATGGCTTCGCGGGCCGCATGAAACCACTTTGCGGGCCAGATCCGGCCCCCGGGCCTTGTGTTTGACATGTCTGCAACAGAGGTTCAGTTGTCTTCATCTATTGGTTCAATAGGGAGTTCACTAATCTTTCCAGTCCCCTTCATGGGTTACTGCCTTGTCATGGCGAAGGGGCTTTCATAATTCAATGAAGCTATGAGCTATGCTGTGCAGGGCCACCCAAGGCAGATAGGTCACAGCAGAGAGTTCTGACAAAATGTGATCCACTGGAGAAGGAAATGGCAACCCACTCCAGTATCTTTGCCATGAAAACCCCATTGACAGTACCAAAAGGCAAAAAGGTATGACGCTGGAAGATGAGCCCCTCAGGTTGGAAGGCATCCAATATGGTACTGGGGAAGAGCAGAGGGCTAGTACTAATAGTGCCAGAAAAAATGAAGACCCAAAGCCGAAAGGACGCTCAGCTGTGGATGTATCTGGTGGTGAAAGGAAAGTCCGATGCTGTAAAGATTTTTTCTCCATAGGAACCTGGAATGTAAGATCCATGAATCAAGGCAAGCTGGATGTGGTCAAACAAGAGATGACAAGACTGAACATCGACATTTTAGGAATCAGTGAACTAAAATGGATAGGAATGGGTGAATTTAATTCAGATGACCTTCAGGTATACTACTGCGGGCAAGAATCCCTCAGAAGAAATGGAGTAGCCTTCATAGTCAATAAAAGAGTAGGAAAAGCAATACTTGGATACAATCCTCAAAATGACAGAATGATCTCAGTGTGAATCCAAGGCAAACCATTCAATATCACAGTAGTCCAAGTCTATGCCCCAACCACCAGTGCTGAAGAGGATGAAATTGACCAGTTCTATGAAGCCCTACAGCACCTTATAGAACTAACACCAAAAAATGATGTCCTTATCATCATGGGGGATTGGAATGCTAAAGTAGGAAGCCAAAAGATAACAAGAAAGTTTGGCCTTGGAGTACAAAATGAAGCAGGGCACAGGCTGACAGAATTTTGTCAAGAGAATACAATGGTCATAGCAAACATTCTTTTCCAACAACCCAAGAGACGGCTCTACACATGAACATCACCAGACGGTCAACACAGAAATCAGATTGACTATGTACTCTGGAGCTCTATACATTCAATAAAAACAAGACCAGGAGCTGACTGGCTCAGACCATGAGCTTCTCATTGCAAAATTTAGGCTTAAACTGAAGAAAGTAGGGAAAAACACTAGGCCACTTAGGTATGAACTAAATCATATCCCTGATGAATATACAATAGATTTAAGGAATTAGATCTGATAGACAGAGTGCCTGAAGAACTATGGACAGAGGTTCACAACAATGTACAAGAGGTAGCAACTAAAAACATCCCAAAGAAAAAGAAATGCAAGAAAGCAAAATGGCTGAGGAAGCTTTGCAAATAGTTGAAGAAAGGAGGGAAGTGAAAGGCAAGGGAGAAAAAGGAAGATACACCCAACTGAATGCAGAATTCCAGAGAATAGCTAGAAGAGATAAGAATGCCTTCTTAAATGAACAGTGCAAAGAAATAGAAGAAAACAATAGAACAGGGAGGACCAGAGATCTTTTCAAGAAAATTGGAGAGATGAAGGGAACCTTTCATGCAAAAATGGGCATGATAAAGGACCAAAATGGCAGGGACCTGACAGAGGCAGAAGAGATTAAGAAGAGGTGGCAAAATTACACAGAAGAACTATACAAGAACGAGCTTAACGTCCCTGATAACCACGATGAGGTGATCACTGACCTCGAGCCAGACATCCTAGAATGTGAAGTGAAGTGGGCCTTAGGAAAGCTGAGCAACAACAAAGCTAGTGGAGATGACAGTATTCCAGCTGAGCTATTCAAAATCTTAAAAGACGATGCAGTAAAAGTGCTACACTCAATTTGCCAGCAAATTTGGAAAACTCAACAGTGGCCACAGGATTGGAAAAGATCAGTTTACATTCCAATTTCAAAGAAAGGCAGTGCCAAAGAATGTGCAAACTATCGCACCATTGCACTCATTTCTCATGCTAGTAAAGTTATGCTTAAAATCCTACAAGCTAGACTCCAGCAGTATATGGATCGAGAACTACCAGAAGTACAGGCAGGATTTTGAAGAGGCAGAGGAACTAGAGATCAAATTGCCAACATACGCTGGATCATGGAGAAAGCTAGAGAGTTCCAGAAAAACATCTACTTCTGCTTCATTGACTATGCTAAAGCCTTTGATTATGTGGATCACCACAAACTGTGGCAAGTTCTTAAAGAGATGAGAGTACCAGACCATCTTATTTGTCTCTTGAGAAACCTACATGCGGGTCAAGAAGCAACAGTGAGAATGGGACACGGAACCACTGATTGGTTCAAGATCAGGAAAGGAGTCCAGCAAGGCTGTATACTGTTGCCCTGCCTATTTAACTTATATGCAAGCACATCATGAGAAAGGCA
>JAKJMR010016671.1:18196-53610 GCA_024449315.1 Daboia siamensis | reverse complement strand
TCCAAATAAAACTCCAGATAAATTCCATTTTCCGATTTCCCTCCCCACCATGTGCTAGACCAGACATGTCAAACACAAGGCCCGGGGGCCAGATCCGGCCCGCGAAGTGGTTTCATGCGGCCCGCAAAGCCATCCTGGAAACAGTGAGGGAACGCTGCCTTGGCCCTGGCCCAGAGACCCTCCTTCTGCCAGAGACCCTCAGATCTGTCCCACTCCTGCCCAAGCCCCCATAGGCACCCTTGGTGCAAACGATGTAGAGCTGGCCATGCCCACCCAGTAGGCCATACGCACTCTAGCCACGCCCACCCAGTAGGCCACGCCCACCCAGGCCACACCTACCCGGCCCCCTGAGGGCAACCGCAATGCTGATGCGGCCCTCAATGAAATTGAGTTTGACACCCCTGTGCTAGACTTTTAAGCACAGGGGTGGAAAGGGAACTGGTGCTTCAAAATCTGAGTTTCGTTTCTCCCGGCCCAGCGTGCCAGTTCCCTTTTGCAAATGGAGGGGAGGGGAACGCCTGCGGTGGACCAGAGAAACGAAGCTCTTTGGGAATCCCAGCTTTGTTTTCTCTGGCCCAATGCAGGAAATCCATTCGGTGCACAGGCAACTATTTCAGCAGGAAGCTCTTTTGCTTCACTCTCTTAATGACCTGCAAGCTCATTTAGTGACCGCACCTGTGAGAGACAGGAGAACAGTCACTGGGCAAAGCAATCGTGAACGCCTTGCTGAATGACTGATGGCCATAATGGGCATGCTCTATTAACAGTCGTAAGTCAAGGACTACCTGTACTAATGAGCACATCAGAGGGAAAGTTGGATATGCTGTTAATTGGTCTACTCTAGATGTTAAATGTCTGTCTAAAACAACATTTAAGTAGTGTATTTTTTGGTATGTTCATATTGCTATAAAATCCATCTGCATGAGTAATCCAGCTTGGATGTTTGTATTATTATTTGCCTGTTCTACTTAGAAGAATCCCAAATCCCAGATTTGCAGTATATTTAAAAAAATATACATCGCCTCTTTTGTTACTTATTTTTTCCTTGGCCTTTCTATATCCAATAAAGAGTGGTTTTCATGTGATGTATCATACTAAACTATGGGTGCATTTTATTACATGTGCAACCTTAAGTGAATGCATTAACTGTTAAGTTTCTCTAACAGTTATACAAGCCATGGAGAAAATGGTGGTTGTTCCTTTTTCTCTTAAAGGGAAATATAAATGGTATTTTTTTATTTTTCATAACACATTATTTAAATATACAGGCAGTCCTTGACTTACAATAGTTCATTTAGTGACTCTTCAAATTTACAACAGCACTGAAAAAAGTGACTTATGACTGTTTTTCACACTTATGAACAGCACCCCCATGGTCACAAGATCAAAATTCAGTTGTTTGGGAACTGACTCATATTTATGACGCTTGCAGTGTCCCCGGGGTCATGTGATCACCTTTTGAGACTTTGACAAGCAAAGTCAATGGGGAATCCGGATTCACTTAACAACTAACTTAACTGTAGTGATTCATTTAACAGCTCTGCCAATAAAGACCGTAAAATGGGGCAAAACTCACTTAGTAACTGTTGTCTTAAGTCAAGGATAACCTGTATACTATTCTTCAGTTCTGACAGTTGTGTGTCAGATGGATTCCATGAAACGCTCCAATTCATTATTAGCTAGAAAACATTCTGGGGCTCTCCTTTTTCCATTTTTTGTCGAGGTGGCCAACCAGTTTCTATTGTGTGGAGTCAACATGCACTAAACCTTATGGAGGCTTAACACATCTGTTTTGCTACTCAGTGTGAAATTGTTTTCCAGTGAAAACAATCCAGTAATTTTGGATATGTCAATTCTCTCCAGTCTGTATATTTAAGCAAGTCACCCTTGCCCAGAGTGAAAATGAAAATTGATTCACTGTATTAGGTACATTTGGTTGCTGGAGATAGAATCCAAACAGCAAGGCTAAGAAATGGAGAACGTTTAAAAGGATTTCTTTACCCAAAACAAAATAAATTGTAAAATGTAGAACTCAATTTTCACAGTTTACATTGCTTTTCTTTAAGCAGCATTGAGTGCATTCTTTAGTTTTTCACAATATCATTGAGATATTTTTTCTTGCTTAAAATAAGAAGTGGCCCACCATCACAAATGGTACAGTTTTTTAGATTTTTCTACATATGGAGGAAAACCTGAAGAATTTTAAAAGAAAATTTATCTAATATTCAGATTAAGAAGGTGTCATGTAACCTCTTTCCCTGGAAGACCCTCTGTTTTCATGGGAAGGAAATCCAGGCTGGTTTAAAATATGAATGAAAAGAATAATAATGAGAAAACAACCATCCTAGGAAAGATTGATTGTTTTGTACTTTCATAGTAAGGTCAAAAGAAATCCAGTTATGGTTTTTATAATTGTTTGCAATATAATATAATGAAGAGGGGATTGCTATTGGACTTATCCTGAAAATTTTAATCTGGAATAATGTCATTAAATTTCTCATTTTCCCACTTTTAACTGAGATATAACTTCCTTGAGAGCTTTAGTATTTCAATTCAAATTATTATGAAGAAAGCATCAATTCTGACTCTGCTGCTAGATGAATTCAGAATATAAGCAATCAAATTAGAACATTATTACAGGTAGTCCTCAACTTACAACCATTTGTTTAATGACTGTTGAAAGTTACAACAGCACTGAAGTGACTTATGACTGGTTTTCACAGTTATGACTGTTACAGCATTCCCATATTCATGTGATCAAAATATGGGTACTTGGCAACTGGCACATATTTGATACTTGGACTGTCCTGGGATCATGTGATCACCGTTTGTAAACTTTCCAGCTGGTTTCCAACAAGCAAAGTCAATGGCAGAAGCCAAATTTGCTTAATGACCACACGATTCACTTAACACCTGCAGTGATTTACTTAACAACTGTAGGAAGAGGGGGGCTGCAGTGGCCTAGTGGTTAAGATGCTGGGCTTGTCGACTGGAAGGTAGGCAGTTTGAGACCCAAGTACCGTATGATGGAGTGAGCTCCTGTTCGTTGCCCCAGCTCCTGTCAACCCAGCAGTTCGAAACATGCAAATGCTAGTAGATAAATAGGAACCACTTCAGTGGGAAGATAACAGCACTCCATATGCCTCAGTATACACAGTATACTGTATATCTGCAGTATATATCTGCAAACCTGGAAACTTTAAGAGTTGTGGACTTCAATACCCAGAATTCCCTAGCCAGCCATGCTATATACCCCTGATGTATAGTGATGCAGGCCACATGACCACGGAAGTGTCTTTGGACACTGCTGGCTCCCTTGAAATGGATATGAGCACTGCCCCCCTGAGGTTGGATGTACGTGGACTGGGGAAACCTTTACCTTTATGGCAAAAGAAGTAGTAAAATCTGTCAAAATTCACTTAACAACTTACTTAGCACTGGAACTTTTGGGCTCAATTTTGGTCATAAGTTGAGGACTATCTGTAAATGTTTTCTTTTGTTGAGTCTTTTAATCAATCTTTTCTTTTTCTGTGCTCCTCATTACATTTTTTAAATTTTTTACCCCCAGCTCTTATTCTTTGCTACTCTTTCATTGCATGGCTTGCTTGGGGTAGAATGAAGTTAAAATTTGTTTGTAACAAACTATGCAAACTAGCAAAGTTTGCAATCATTTGAAGTATCACAAGAAGGGAGACAAGCTTTGATACTCCAGTCTCTTATAATTTTGATTTTAAAAGTCCAGCAGAAAAATACAGCTAATAGTATGATGAAATGCTGAAAATCTAGAAGTTTCTATTGTATTTAATTTTAGTTATTTGAATTATTTGTGATGCACTAAAATCTGATTTTCCATTTTTAAGTACCCTGTTTTTCTTTCCGTCTTGTAGAAGAACAGGAAAAGGAACAAGAAGAAGACTTCTCCAGATAGCGAATTGCATAGTTCCTTGTCAAGCTTAAGTTCAGCTCCATCCAGTCTTGATTGTTCACTTACCTCAGATGTGGCTAATGTGAGAATCCCAGTAGAAGAAAGTCAACACTCAGAAGCTAAGTCGATTGACTTAATGCCATCCATTGAGGATAGTAGTGGCCAGATTAGAAATACTTCCTTCCATGCAGATCAGGGCCAAGAATTTGTGAACAGAACAAAAATCCAGAATCAGCCAGAACAAAATAAGAAAAATGATGCAGTAAGTCAACCTGCTGTTACTGCAGTCACGGGGAAGAAGATGGAGGAGGATAGTTCCAGAAAGCTTGATATAGTTGGTGAACAGATAGATACTAGCAAGAAACAATGTGCCACCAGTTCTGTTGGACGTGGACAGCATTCAGAGAATACAACCACTATATCCAATGAAAGTGTTATGCAAGACACGGACAGCAGATCTTCAGATCTCAATGTTAATGTTACATCTACGGAGGAAACAAAATCAGGATCGAGCACTGAATATCAAAACTTTGGAACGAAGAGATCTTCGCCTGAATCTGAAGTGAAAAATAGCAATTCAACAGAAGTTACGGAAGAGGCCAAGCATCAGAGGAGTGCTTCTACTTCAAAAGTAAATTGCTCGGTTTGTTTGTGGTAGCATATATCTTGGTCTCTTTTTTGTTAGTGTAATAGTATGTGGGAATGATGTGGGAAGAGCCGTGGCTAGGGGAACGGTTGGATAAGAGGGAGATGAGCCCACAGAAGGAATGTGGGTGTGGCAAAGAGACACTTCCTAGTTTGTAGGTTGTAAAGGTAACGGGGGAAAAAATATAATTTCAGACTTGAGATATTGATAGAGTAATCTTACAGTAAAGTGGAAATTGTTCAACTGTCCTGTCCGGACTACCTTGCTAGACTGATAGCCACCTTGAATGGACTTTTTAGGAAGAAATCTAGAGCATAAGAAAAGAAGCTCTAAAGAATACATAAGGAGGGGGGAGAGGGAGGGTAAGAGGGTGGGAGAGGGTGGGGGAGGGGTGGGGAATGGGATGTTATAATTAAAATGTATTGAAAAACTTTTTAATTAAAAAAAAAAAAAAAAAAAAAAAGAAAAGAAGCTCTAAAGAATACATAAGTTCTAAAGAATATCACATAGATCAGACATGTCAAACTTGAGACGTTACATGACGTCGCGCAATGTATTGGGACAGTTTTGCCGGCAATGGGGTGGGTGCAGCTTCCGTGGGCCAGCAGTTTGACATAGATGGTTATTTTTTGTGTGAAACAATAAATGTATCTTGCCCTGTAATATTTGCTATATCTTGGGGATTCAAAGCATTTGTACATCCTTAGAAATAATTAGTTTTATAGGCAACATGTAAGAGGTGTGACAACTTGATATCCACGGGTGGGATTATCCATGTCGCTCCTGCAGAGCATCTAGACTGCCAATTTTTATGAAGTATTTTAAAGGTAATTTTGAAGCCTCTTCTATGGATTACCTGCAACACTTTGCAGACCACCTGCATTTCCTAGACCACGGGTTGGCAGCCCGCGGCTCCGAAGCCGCATGCCGCTCATTCAGCCATCTTCTGCATCTTCCTCTGCCATGTGCAGTCCAAAAAAAAAAAAAAAACTGGGACTAAAAACGTTCAACCAATCAATTCAAACATCTCATGGACAAAAAAACTTGTGAAACTTCAATTGGTTGAAGTTCTTTGGTTTGTGGGACTGCCCACAACCCTCTTTTCTTCCTCAGACTGCACATGGCAGCGGAGGAAGAGACAGGAGGACTGCTGGAAAGTTGAGTGGATCGGTCAGTGAGTGGGTCGGTCACTGCTGGGGGTGGAGGAGGCTGCCCATGTTTGGCCTTAGCTGAAGCCAATGACATTAGCAGTGGAGGCGGCGGCGAGAGAGAGACACTGGAGGTCTGTCGCATCTCCGTCAGCCTCCGCTTCCCCCACAGAAACAAATTCCCGTGCCGGCTCTCATGGCAGCAGTGAGCCCCAAGGAGCGGGCAATCACTCCGCCGGTGGCGGCTGCTGTTGGAGTGGCCCAGTGCAGTCTCCTTCTCTATGTTTCAGTTTGCTTTCTGCATTTGAAATGAAGACACGAGATTTGGTGTTTCTCCGTGTGTGCTGATCAGCGGGCATGGAGAAACACCCATTCCCTCTGCTGAGCCATCCCAGTTACTTTCCTGGAGCACCTCCATATCTCACAAGGGCGCACAGGGAATCTGTGTTTCTCTGCGCACGCTGATTAGCGTGCGGAAAAATGCCTATTCCCTCTTTTGAGCCATCCCAGTTGCTTGCGTTGCAGAAGGCAAACATTTGGAAAGAAGACACGAGATTTGGCGTTTCTCCGCGCGCGCTGATCAGCGGGCGCAGAGAAATGCCCATTCCCTCTGCTGAACCATCCCAGTTACTTCCCTGGAGCACCTCCATATCTCACAAGGGCACACAGGGAATCCGCATTTCTCCACGCCTGCTGATCAGCAGGCGTGGAGAAATGCCCATTCCCTCTGCTGAGCCGTCCCAGTTGCTTGTGTTGCAGAAGGCAAGCATTTGGAATGAAGACTCGAGATTCGGTGTTTCTCCGCCAGCTAAATAGCATGTTGGAGAGTGGTGTAAGGCAGTGGGTCCCCACCCCCCAGCCAGCAACCGGGCTGCACAAACAAGCAAATCCCCATCCCGAGATGCAGGCAGCACACAAAACCACACACCCTCTGGCCCACGGAAAAACCTCTCTCCATGGAACCGGTCCCTGGTGCCCAAAAGGTTGGGGACCTCTGGTGTCGGCTACTCCAGCAATTTTATCAGCAGCAGTTTGTGCTAGAGAGCTAGACTACAATTTTGTATAAAATATCATGAACCTTATTAACCTAAGAATCATTTTTCTGAATATTTCTTATTTTCCCATGATTAAAAAAAGTTCTAAGAACAGAATTCTGAACTTGGGCAGACTTGACTAGTGTCTAGATTTCTACCTGGCTTATGTCCAAAACAAGAATACATGGTGTGATTGGAGAAGATTTATTGCAAAGAAGGAAAAAACCGCTTTCTGTTAATATGGTGGTGCAATTCCCTGTTATTCCTAGCAGATTCCAGCACTTTCTTTTATTTTCCCATGGTTTAATGGTCATTTTTACCTGAGACTTCTCAGCCTTGAACAAAGGGCAGTTGTTTATTGTTAGCATAATTGATATCTCTACCCTATCCTGGGAAACTCCAAAACTCAGTGCTGTGTGGTGAGAAATAGGAGCTATCAGTGGCCGAGAATTAAACCTTCCAGGCTCCTATAGCTAAAGACCATAGCAGTCTCCAGAAAGAGAATAATGCAAAATGTCTACTAGGACGTCACATGCTGCAAATTGTTAACTTCATTTTCTTCTACTCGCTTAAATAGAACAAACTAATGGACAAACATGAAGCGGCATGCTGTATGTGCCAATGTTAACATTCTTTGTTGCATACGTTATATTTGGTGATCTGAAATCTCTTGATAGGGAAACTTTTGTATAACGCAAGAGCATCTTTCTAGCAACCAGATAGTAAACATCATAAAAATGAGCAATTCCTTTTTTTTTTTTTTTGTTATCCTAAGTAATTGTCGCACAGTAGTTTAGCAAAAACCCTCCTAGGCTACTCACTGATTTATTTGCATGGACATTTTATAATGCTTTCTTTTGTATATCTGATATGCTTTTATTACAGAAAGCAAAGCTAAATGCGGCCCAACAGGAGTATGTCTCTGAAAAGGGACAAAAAATATGCACTCCAGTGGAAGAGTCTGGGGAAGAAAGGAGGGATTCTGCTGCTGCTGGAAATCAAAGGCCACAGAGAAGACACAAGGCCAGTGCGGAAAAGAGGAATCATGAAGACCCTGCTGTCAAACAAAAGTACGGTGTAATTATTTGCCATTGACATACATATATACATACATACATACATACATACATACATACATACATACATACATATGTTGACATTTAATATAATAGTCTAATAATAGTTGCAACACAACTCCACCAAAGCCTATTTTCTTTCTTATCCTTATTCAGATGAATTGGAAGTTTCAGGTTTAGTAGAACTGTAACATTATGATTCTTCCTTCATAGACTTTTCTTATATGCAGCAGTGGAAACCATACAGCTTCTGACAGGCTTGATCAAAAATATCCCCCTATTTGAAAGCAGTTCCAATATGCTTAGCCTATATTTGATTGCTTAATTTTTATTTTTGTGTGCTTGTGTGTAAACTTATAGTGCTTTTGATTATTCTTTCTCCCCTCCCCTCCCCTTGTAA
The DNA here is from genome assembly GCA_024449315.1 of Daboia siamensis. NCBI lineage: Eukaryota > Metazoa > Chordata > Lepidosauria > Squamata > Viperidae > Daboia > Daboia siamensis. The sequence continues at coordinate 45,381 of JAKJMR010016671.1, read as the reverse complement.
GGAAATCATGCATGCTGCTAAACATCTGTGTCTACCTTCCTTTGTGATTTAAGCTCTTACTAAATACAGGTGCGCTCTTGGCAATGTAGGTGAGACTATTCTGTGGCAGTTCTCCCAAGGGAAAATATCGGTCTTTCTTAACCTGGTGTCTTCCAGAGGAGTTGGACTTCCAACCATGCTGGTTTGGGGTGGGGGCAGTTCAACATCTGGAAGACATGGAAAAAACCCGGTTTCTACAAGGGATCATTTGGTGGTGCTTTCATTTGGGAACCCTGTTTGGGATAACTTGCAAATGAACTCCTGTTTTCATGGACATTCTGCTTTTCAGTGCTTGGTTTTATTTGAAATCAGAAGATGAATCAAACATTTGGGAGTAATACCATCTGATTCTTGAAGGAAAAATGCTCTTGCCGATAACTGACTTTTAAAACTGCCATCGATTGCATTTGGCTTCAGAGAGAATATTTTGTCTCCTGGTGATGGCCTTGCACAAGTCTATTTCCTGGCAGCAGATACAGCAGCCTCCAACATTTCACTTTTTTGATTAAAAAGCTTTCTTTGGAAATGATGGATTCTGCTGCCCCACAACAACTGAGAGCTAAAGGACCACATGCAGCCCTGATTTGCATGCCAGTCGTTCCCATTCAGTGATGTACATGAGACTAAAATGTCCTTTGAATCAAGCCAGCTTCTAGTGATCATCTGGACAATCCATGAGGTTTTCTTTTGGCAACAATATAAAAGTGACTCCTTGCTTCAACTTTCTGTGTCAATTTTCAGCTTCCTAGTAGAACCTATAGTCCTGGGATTGCCTTGTAGTCTCCCATTCAAATTCTAAGCAGGACTAAAGCTACTTCCTTTTTCAAGGTCAACCAGAGAGTTTTACTTTTGTGTTTTCCTCTTTCAAATGAAGTAAAAGTAAAGGTAAAGATAAAGGTTCCCCCGCACATGTGTGCTAGTCGCTGTATCAATTTTACTACAAGTTAAGTCCATGCTAAAGATAATTTTATTAACTTCAGTTTTGGAGAGCTCACAGTGGCTATCACTATCAAGTTACTGCTTCTTTAAATTGTTACTGTATTTTGATAGCGTGTTTATTTTACTATATTTTCAGCAGTAATTTTGAAACTTTGTGCACCTTTCAAGAGGTGTTTTATTTGAGATTGTGTTTGTGTGTGTGTGTGTATGTGTGTATATATGTATGTGTATGTGTGTGTATGTATGCATATGTGTGTGTATGTGTAAGACATATTTTATTCTGTCTTGCAGACAGACACCTATGGAGAAAATTACGGTTTATTTCCATGCTATTCTGTCTAAGGACTTCAAGATAGACCCTGACAAGCATAACGTGTTCATTATGGCAGGGGGAATTTCTGACTATATCAACTGGAAAGATACTGTATGTGAGCTGAGCTGTACCCAGTAAGTATATGTTGATATGATATAGCATATTCTTCATTTTTCCAATACTGTGTAAATGCAATTCTCGCTGATGTTAATACATGTAACATTAAATATATACATTTTTTGTCATAATTCTCTGTAATTATACCTAAAAGAAATAATTCTGGCTTGAACTCTACATGTTTTCTTAATGTTTTCTGTAACCACATGTGTATTTTTGACCAAAATCGTTTTGCTTTAGGGCATATCCACCAAAGGTGATAGTATGTGGCTGGCTTTTGCCTACATTTTCAACAATTACTAGACATACTTTTAAACAGTTTTGCTAATCTTGCAGGTGGTAAATGCCATCTATAAAACATTTTATATAAATTTTCTTTATAATTAGCTGCCCTTGTTATTTTGTAGTTTCTTTCCTACAGGTTTTGCCATTTTTCTAATTCTACATTATGCCCAAAAATTTTTGCCCAAGTTATCATTGTTTCTTTAAGTTGTTCGTCTTCCATTTTCAGGTTTAACAAAAATGTGTAGAGTTTCTTAATCAGTTTTTCATCTGATGACAATAGTATCTGGTCAAACACTGTTTGAGTTTTATAAAAACCATATGTTTTAGCGTCTTTTTTGTATCTCATTTGCATTTGCAAATGTGGCCACCATAATAGCTCTTCCAGTTCTTGTTTAGTTTGTAATTTCCCATCAGTGTTCATAATGTCTTTGTATATCACAAGTTTCTTATAATTGACTAAATTTTGGTGCACAAACGCTTCCATTGTCGAAATCCATCCTGGTATTTTCATATAAATTTTCATTTTTATCTTTTCCCACATCAAAAGCAAGGCATTTCTTATACAGTGATTTTGAAAATATTTATGTATTTTATTCTTCCCATACCATAGAAAGGCATGGCATCCAAGTTCTAGGTCATTTCCTTCTAGGTATAGTAGTCTTTTGTTCAATCTTATAATCTTATAATCAATATTACAATATATCCTTTAAGTTTGCTTCAAACTATTCTTATGATCTTTATCTGTAGCCTCTTATAATCCAATAGACTCCCCCCCCCCCCCGGAGGAGAAAGGAGGGAAGAGAGTTGGTAGTCCAGCCCTATCCTTCAATCTCAACTCCAAATAATTATACAAAAGTCTAATGTTATCAATCAGGTCTAATTTGTAGGCGCAAAAAGAGTTCTGTTGTGTAAAGTTTATATGCACAAGGGCTGCCCAAATGGAATTGCCAAGAATCAGATTTCTTCTGTCTCTAGATAGTTCTTAAAAGTAAAGATCTGTAATCTAATAGGTTCCCCATGAAAAGGGGGAAAAAAGGGAAGAAAAAAATTATAATTCACTTTTGTCTTTCATCACCAACTCCAAGCAGCTTTCCTATAAACCAAAATCATCAGTCAGTCAAGATTTATAATCCTCATGGCCTTACTATTCCAAATTAATAGTCTATAGAGCCTCTCCCAAAGAGAATAACCAAATGTCAAGTTTTTTCTGTCTCTGAATAGTTCTTAATATTGCAGCTCAAGCAATTTTTATAATCCAGCTGGCTTCAGAGTAGTTTATATTTATAATCCATCCTGTAGAAAAACAGCCCAAAGAGTTTCTCTTCGCTTTTCCAGCTGCAGTCTGCAAGGCTGAGAAGTTCAGGCACATCAAAGGGCCAAGCTTACTATCTCTCTCTAGGCTTCAAACCAAGGTCATTCTTTCCAAACAGCATGAAGCAAAAAAAGAAAAAAAGAAAAGCATGTTGTTCCCCTTTCCACCACTAGATGTCATTACAAATCTATCAAATAAGATTTTTTTTCCTCAAGAGTTCAATCTGATAGTTTTTTAAGCAGATAAAATTTCCAAACTATTTTAAGTCTCCCAAATTTTTCAATGTTACAGCCTTAGATGGTTTCTGATTAAATTTTATAGTCTATTTTTCTCCCAAGGATGTTAAACCAGCACCATTCTTCTAGGGGGAGGGGCACTAGAAAACCACACATCCCTTTTCTTCTGGGATCTTTGCCTTTCAGGATTCTTTTTTCAGGGAATTTTTTTTAAAAAGTAGAGCAGGAAAAAAGCACTCTCGCCCAGTTCCAAATGCTTTGCTTAAATTTGTTAGTTGGTGCTTTTTTCCTTGGCTGTGAAAAGCTTCTGACTGGCTGCCAAAGTGCAGCCAGTCTTTCACCAGCTGGTTTAGAGAGCTTCCTCAGATTGAACGGATCTATGAGGCCCTTTTTGGGCCCCTAGCAGGATGAAATCGAACGTGGGAGACAGAGCCCTGCATTCCTGCATCCATCTTGCTCCAACGTGAAACCGGAAGTTTTTGCATATTCTCAGTTCTGAGTTAAAAGGCTTTCATTAACATCGAAGTTATGTGCAAAGCATTTAGCCTTCTTTTTTGAGGTTAGAATTTATCTCTTTCTGAATGTGTGGATGCTTATGTTTGTATTTCAGCAAAGTTACCTTGGGACATGTGCTTATAGTATAGTTATATTACAGGGGAAAAGGTAATTAGAAAATCTATATACGTGTTTTTATTGACAATTATTCATGAATGATGGGATTCATAAAGGCAGGGCAACGGCACTTCTTTCATTACCCAATTACCTTGGGTAATGAAACGTGGGCAAGAAAACAAACAAGCTCAGAGAGCACCAAGGACCCCTCATTTCAACCCTGAGCTACAAATATTCCCCTTTATTAGCACTTCTTAGTACAAACTGTGAGATTGCAAGTATTTTAGAGTGAAGAAATGCTATGTTGTATTATTTATGCTCTTAGCACTTCATAAATGCAAGGGGAAGCTGTTACTACTAATATTTCAGTAGGGAAAAGGGGACATTACATCTAATCTAGTAATGAGCACAAGAAGATGCTGGATCCCAGAACACAGTTGTTCTCTGCTTTTTAAAAAATTGTGGCAAATCCACAGCATTCATTATACTTATTGATGGAGATTTAGGAAGGCCTGTTACTTTTGAAAGTGAAAAGGAAAATTTAGTACAGGTAGTCCTTGACTTATGGCCACAATTGAGATTAGAATTTTGATTGTTGAGCAAGGCAGTTGTTAAGTGAATCACACCCAATTTTATGTCCTTTATGGTTAAATAAATCACTGCAGCTGTTAAAAGAATCATGCGGTCATTAACTGCATTTTACTTGCCAGAAGTCGGCAGGAAAGGTCACAAATGATGATCATGTGACCCTGGGATACTACATGCTGGTTGCCAAGCACCCAAATTTTGTTAGATGAATGTGGGGATGCTGTATCGGTTGTAAGTGTGAAGACCATTTGTGAGTCACTTTTTTCAGTGCTATTGTAACTTTGAATAGTAACTTAAAAAATGATTGTAGGTCAAGGACTACCTGTATTGCATTTTATTGCTAGTGTATATATACCAGTAATAAGAAATGTAAGACCATTCCAGTTTCAGGAACAATATTAATGATTTGATATGCCTGTAAATTTTTATTTTAACAATAAATTGCTTCCTTGCCTTTGCTCTGTTACTAAAATACAATTTTTTAAATACTAGAGATCTTGGAGATCATGGATACCTGATTGAAGGCCGCACCATAATTTCTAAAAAAAACTTGGATAAAGAAATTTCTTATAAATACGTTGTTAAACGTGACAAACAACCGTTGCATGAATTCATTTACAAATCTGTTTCAGCAGGAGTCCATTTAAATCGCTCCTTGTTTTTACCATCAAAGTTGATAAGTGGTACTGGTAAGAAACTGCTCCTTGTATTACAGTCTCCCCAGTGTTATATTAAAGAAACTTAGATTTTGTAGCATCCAAGAAAATAAGAATCCAAAACATAAAATTTCTAGAACAGTTTCTATTCTACCCACCTCTTAAAATATTTGACAGCTCAGTATCTGCAGTAGAGTCCTACATGTTTTGGGGTTCAATAATTTCCCAGGACTTGAAATTGATCCTTAATACTAGAACCATCATTAAAAAGCACAACAAAGAATATTCTTCCTGCGTCAATTCAGGAAATTCAGACTGCCCCAAGAGCTGTTGACACAGTTTTACAGAGAAATTATTGAGTCTGTCGTTCATACTCCTATAGCTGTCTAGTTTGGTACAGCAGCCAAACAGGACGGGTACAGACTCCAATGGATAATTAAGATTGGAGAAAGAACAGTTGCAACCAGTGGAGGACTGAGAATATATCTGTAGACCCCTCACATCCTTGATATAAACTGTTTCAGCTCTTCCTCTCGGGACTCCATTACAGGGCATTGCATGCCAAAACAATTAGACATAGGGAAAGATTTTGTTTCCCTTGTGCTGTCAAATCTGCTGAACACCTAATTCTCACAGTGCTGTCGAATGTGTCAGTATTATTTACCCATATAGTATAGCTGTAGTATTATCACTTAGCCCAAAACTTATGTTGCTAAGAAGACATTTGTTAAATGGGTTTTGCCCCATTGTATGATCTTTCTTGCCACAGTTGTTAAGTTAGTAACACGGTTGTTCAGTGAATCTGGCTTTCCCATTGACTTTGCTTGTCAGAAGGTCACAAAAGGTGATCACATGACCCTGTGACACTGCAACCATCATAAGTATGAGTCAGTTGCCAAGTGTGTGAATTTTGATCATGTGACCAAGGGGATGCTGCAGCGGTCATGACTGAAAAACAATCATAAAGTCACTTTTTTCAGTACATTGTAACTTTGAACAATCACTAAATGAACTGTTGTAAGTCGAGGATTTACCTGTAATCATCTTTCAGAGGTGCCCCGGAGGATTTTTCACTCAGCTATTTGATGTGCTATATGATCCTTATTAGTCCCTTTCAACTCTGTCATTGAATTTATCATTTTCGAGGATTACATCAGATCTTAGTCATTTCTTTCCCTAATTTTCTTTTTAATATAATTCTTTAGGTGTGATAAGGAAAAGTTGATGTCATTTTTTGAATGAACAGTAAGTTGGCTTTTTTTTAAAAAAGGAAGTATTCTAGTTTGGTGTGCTGGAGACTTAATATGACTGGTAATCCAATCTCTTCGCTATCAATTCTAGCCAAGTCCAAATGTGGTACTTTATCTTCCAGGTGGCACTGGTCCAATTTCATATTGTATTTATGAAAGAGCAGACTTTATTTTATTCTGTTGAGTTGGCCATTGTATCTGAGCTTGATCCTTCTGGAAAGAGCAGTGCTCCAACACATTTAAAATTAAAATATAGTTCCTGGATTTCTGGAATAATAACACAGAAGACAATCGGTTGGTTAGATATCTCTGGTATCAAGACCAAAAGAAAATTCTGTTCTTGTCCCAACAGGGGATATTTATAAAACAAATGGATCATGTGCCATTGTTCAGGAAACTGGTGGTCACTGATGATCATTATTGTTACAGGTAGTGATTGACTTACTACTATTCATTTAGTGACTGTTCCAAGCTACAGCAGCATTGAAAAAAGTGACTTATGACTAGTTCTCACACTTACAACCATTGCAGCATCCCCATGATCACATGATTCAAATTTGGGTGCTTGGCAACTGGCATGTATTTATGAAAGTTGCACCGTCCCGGAATCATATAATCATCATTTGTGAGCTTCCCATTGACCTCTCACAAGCAGAATCAATGGAGAAAGTAAGCTTTGCTTAACAACCGCAGTGATTCACTTAACACGTGCATTGATTTGCCTTAACAAATATGGCAAAAAAGGTCCTAAAATGGGACATGACTCACTTAACATTTGCTTTGCATAGCAATGGAAATGTCGGGCTTAGTTGTGGTTGTAAGTCAAGAACTACCTGTATTAAGAAGCTGATAGTCACCAAAGTTCATTACTTTTGGGATAAGCAATTTACTTACTCTCATCTTTGTTAAAGATAGGAATTGCACATTTATTAATCGTTGTGTAGTGCTGTATTTCAAAACACGTTCCAGGAGTAAATAGTTTAAATTAATATGGAAGGAATATAGCTCAGAAATATCTTCTACAGGGGTTAGAAGAAAATGACCATTTCTGTGTGTCTGCATGGTTTGACTATGGAAGGAGACCATAACAAAGCAGGGTGTCCATGAAAATTGCATCATAGGGTTGCATTAGCACGCAAAGCTAGAAGGGCTGTATCTTGCATTTCAGAACTTTAATAATACAGCATTTTATTTAACAGATTGGCATCAGTATGATGACATAATATGCACTAAACCTGAGGACAATTGGTGGAAGAAAATTAAGAAACAGATTCTATTTTGGGAAGATAAGGAAAAGGATGTTGTGAAAGGGAAATATATAGCTGCAAGAATAATGCTGGACAGCCTCTTCAGTATACTTAAAACATGGAATCGGATTAACATCAAAAGCTTTTTCCAGCAGTTCCAACAATTTTACTGGGTAAATAAAAAGATAATGATACATGAAGGACATCGAAAAGAATGGAAAGAGCTACAATTTGGAGAAGAGCAGGTATTATTTTCTCTTTATTATACATCCAAGTAGAACCTTGTAGCCAAACTTCTATAGAGTTTGTATCATCTTGACTGTGCTGAGCAACGTGCTCATTGTTACAGTGTTCTTGAAATAAAATGATGCAACTCAGAGTACTGAGTTCAAGATGCTCAAAAAAGACAGAATATGAACTTAAATCACCCGAGGAGGGCACTGAGAGTTGTTTAAGAGGAAGGTCATCTATGTAGATATTCCACTATCGATTATATAAGGTTTTGATATCAAGCATATGTTCCGATGTTTAAAGCAACTTCGTGTTTCAAAGTGAAATTGATGCAGGATTTAATTCAATTGATTATAGTCCTACAACGAAGGGAAAAATATTTGATTTCCTGCTGATTTTGTACATTTGCCCACTGACAAAGAAATGATCAGTCTATAATTTTAATGGTAGGTTTATTTTAATAGTGAGAGACAGAATAACAGCAAAAACATCCAGAAAAACGCATTTTAGAAAACTTATAAATTGATTTGCATTTTAATGAGTGAAATAAATATTTGACCCCTTCGCAAAACATGACTTAGTACTTGGTAGTAAAACCCTTGTTGGCAATCACAGAAGTCAGACATTTCTTTTTTTTGGGGGGGGGTACAAGTTTTATTAATTTTTTAATTTTACATTCAGCTATTTGTGAAGCAATACGGTGGTTGGGTAATCAAAAGTAAACAATAGCAAGTAAGTTATTTGTAAATAGCTCAAGTTACATCAACAAAGTTTCCCTCTCTGATTTCTTTAGTTATAACATAATCAAATTAATATATTTCTGATTGTGCCTAGTCAATTAAAATAATTTTCAATATATTTTCACTTATACATATCAATATCCTGTTTTTAAGTTTTACCTAATTGCAATAGAGTATTCTAAAATAGCCTTAATTTTTGGGTAACCCACATTTCCCTATTTCAATAAAAAGTAATTATCCTGTCTACAAAACTTACATTGTTCATTTCAAAACATTCTTATTTTTTACAAGTAAATTCTATTTGTGATCTTAACAATTCATCAATTATCAGAAAAAAAATTTTTTGTTATATCTTTCCAAATTCTATAACATACATCAGTTCTAATAAGCAACTTTCTTTTCCCTTAGACACCTAAATTACATATAAAATCAATTTATATCTATATCATTACAACTAATATATTCTATATGTCATCTTAATAGTTCATCAGTTATTAAAATACTGTCTTTTGTTATATCATTCCAAATTCCATAATATAGTTCAGAGTTATATTCTAGAAGCTTAACTTTGTTTTTCCTTAAAGATCTAGAACCTAAATATAAAATCAGTTTATATTTTTTAAAGATTCCCCTTAATCCATTAAAAAAGATTTTTTTTAAGCTCTGTCCTTACAAATCCCAAAAAAGAGACAAATCTAATTTTTTAAATCTAACTCTCGCCTTCTTTTTGTGCCAATCAAGCTTCCATATTGGTGCCTTTAAATTCTCAGATGTATCTCCCTTTCTTCCTACACACCTTATGTTAATCCAGGGATGCCATCCAGATATCAGTTTTGCAAAGAAAGTGTCCCCTTTGTAGTCATTGGAGTGTTGCTTTAATAGCTCGGTTTTTGATGTTTGGTGTAATATAATTGTCATTAGTTCAGTCTGGTCTTTTTCTTCTTCCAATTCCATCTGGTTTAGGTAGAAAGTAGTAGCTGGTGTTATGGTTATCATTTAATTAGCTGAATCCTCAACGTACTGTATTTGAAGGCCTTTAATATCTTCCCTTTTACTGTTGCTTTCTTCAGGTACTATTGTTTTTTGAGTGGTAGGTTTTATAGTTGAAGTTGAGGTTTGGGCTTCAAGGTTCTCTGTAAATTGTACTTATTGTTCTTTAAGGTCTCCTATTTTAATATTAGTTTCCATTTCTTCTGTTTGTATTTGGATTGTCAATTCATCATTTAAGGTCAAGGTTTGATTTGGTGGCTTTAAGCTGTCAGATTTATCTTGCAGTTTGGCTTTGATTTGCTCATTTATTGCCAAGATTGTGTCCAGTATCAATTTGTAATTAAGTAGTGGGATATATTCTTCCATTTTGTTGATGTTTACAGATAAGTCTTTCATGGAGGCTATTTTAATAAGAGTCAGTGGTTGTCCACCTCCAGTATTCCTAAAGATTCTTTTCAGTGACAGGTGTTCCCAATCTTATCTTTGAAAATGATGTCAAGGACAGCTCTGTTATTCAGTCAACTCTCACAATAAGAGAAAGGTTTACTTGCTGTACCACGTTTCACCACAAGATGTCATCAAAAGCATATAGAATAAGTTGTAAAATCTTTTTCCAGATTAATAAAAAAGCTTTTGTTCAATTAGTCCATTCTTTTTCCCCCCCTTAATCCACAGCTTAAGCAAAAAATAGGGTAGTAGATCCCCACAAAAATAAAAGCTTTTTAATAAGTACAAATAAGGTTGCCTAATTTCTTTGCTTGGTCACTTGATTTCTTTTAAGGCTTTAAGGGTTTAAAATTTATTCCCCAAGTATTCAGTTGCCGTTCTTTCAAAGGAGGGGAGGAATTTTTCAGAAAAGTCTCACAGGAAGGTGGTTAGGGGAATAAGAAAGGTAAAGTCTCACCCAGGTCCTCCAGATTGCTTTGTAGTGCTAGATGGTGCTTTGGGCTTTCGGCAGGGAACAGCTTAATGATCGGCCATCTTAATGGCTGATCTCTCGTTCTTCGGGCCAAAGGAGCTGCTCCGGATTCAAGCGGAGGGCTGCTGCCCTTTCGTGATCACAGGAAGGGCCTCCTCACGATGGTCGCCCCTCCAGACTTTGGACCCTTTTCAGGGTCCTCCAAGGAAGAAAGATCAGATGGCAGGGAGAGGACTCTTCCTGAATGTCCGCAAGCGCTGCTCGCGCAAACCAGAAGCGAGGTCAGACGTTTCTTGTAGTTGGCCACCAGGTTTGCACACATCTCGGGCGGGAATTTGTCCCACTCTTTGCAGATTCTCTCCAAGTCATTAAGGTTTTGAGGCTGATGTTTGGCAGCTTGAATCTTCAGCTCCTTCCACCAATTTCCTATGGGGTTAAGGTCTGGAGACTGGCTTGGTCACTCCAGGACCTTAATGTGCCACTCCTTGAGCCACTCCTTTGTTGCCTTGGCCGTGTGTTTTGGGTCATTGCCATGCTGGAATACCCATCCACAACCCATTTTCAATGCCCTGGCTGAGGGAAAGAAGTTCTTACCCAAGATTTGATGGTACATGGCCCCGTCCATCGTCCCTTTGATGCGGTGAAGTTGTCCTGTCCCCTTAGCAGAAAAACACCCCAAAGCATAATGTTTCCACCTCCATGTTTGACAGTGGGGATGGTGTTCTTGGGATCATAGGCAGCATTCCTCCTCCTCCAAACACGGTGAGTTGAGTCGATGCCAGAGACCTTGATTTGGGTCACATCTGACCACAACACTTTCACCCAGTTCTCCTCTGAATCATTCAGTTGTTCATTGGCAAATTTCAGATGGGCCTGTACATATGCTTTCTTGAGCAGGGGAACCTTGCGGGTGCTGCAGGATTTCAGTCCTTTACAGCGTAGTGTGTTACCAATTACTTTCTTGGTGACTATGGTCCCTACTGCCTTAAGATACTCCCATGTAGTTCTGGGCTGATTCCTCACCGTTCTCATGATCATTGAAACTCCACAAGGTGAGATCTTGCATGGAGCCCCAGACCGAGGGAGATTGACAATTATTTTGTGTTTCTTCCATTTGCAAATGGCACCAACTGTTGTCACCTTCTCACCATGCTGCTTGGCAATAGTCTTGAAGCCCATTCCAACCTTGTGTAGGTCTGCAGTCTTGTCCCTGACATCCTTGGACAGCTCTTTGGTCTTGGCCATGGTGGAGAGTTTGGAATCTGATTGATTGTTTCTGTGGACAGGTGTCTTTTATACAGGTAAAACAAGCTAAGATTAGAAGCACTCCCTTTAAGAGAGTGCTCCTAATCTCAGCTTGTTACCTGTATAAAAGATACCTGGGAGCTGGAAATCTTGCTGATTGATAGGGGATCAAATACTTATTTCACTCATTAAAATGCAAATCAATTTATAACTTTTTTGAAATGCTTTTTTCTGGATTTTTTTGCTGTTTCATCTCTCACTGTTAAAATAAACCTACCATTAAAATTATAGATTGATCATTTCTTTGTCAGTGAGCAAACATAAAAAATCATCAGGGGATCAAATAATTTTTCCCCTCACTGTATATATAGATTTTCTTGATTATAGTTCTATATATCGATTTATGAATTTGGAGTTTCTCTTAACAAAGTTTTTTTAAATTGTTCCTATAAACATATTGTAATTCTCAATTTTATGTGTTCTAGCATATTGATTATTTGTGTTGATATTCATATAATGGATTTCAAAAAGGAGTGATATTTTTTAGAATAATCTAGTTATTCATCTGTTTGAACCAATTTTAGGAATATTTAAAATTTATGATGCCTGTAAACTCTGTTTATCTATCTTCTACTCTTCTTTCTTTTTATTTTGCTTCCCCCCCCCCGCCACTTTTGAAATTTTTTTGAAATTTTTTCTTCCACTCGTTTTTTTGAAAAAAACCCCGCTTAATTAAAAATATTGATTCTGATGTCATAGTGGTCACATTTTTTTAAAAAATGGAACCTTTTAAAATGTAGAAAATAACTTAAATTGTGATGCATGGATAGTGTGGCCAAATCTAGCCAGCTCAGTAGCAGTTACAAATTTAATTAATAAATTCATTACAGCTGGCACTCTGGACTTAATTGATCAAATACATTTCTTTCCATATGAATCTCATAAGCATAGAGGATCAGCAAGGAGCCCATAATGAGACCCCAATTTCTGAGATATGTTTCCTATGGCCTATAGTGTATTTTAAATTGCCCTGAATTATGTTCAATCTAATCTATTCCATTATCAACCCTATACAGTATTCAATACTGATACTAATTATTTCTTTAGAGTAAAATGGTAAGGAGGAAGCTGATGGCCACCCTATTCCAAAGTTTATATTTCCTGTCTTAGCAGTTCCATGCAGACATTAAATAAAGTCAGAGATTGCACCAATGTAGATCTTGAAACTCAGAAGAATTTCTAGTATTGGGCATTTCCCACCCACAAATCTGCATGGATCACTTTCCTTCATCATGAAGCCAGTCACATTTTGGCTGATATTTTTTTTAATAGATGTTTATTTTATTTATTTATTTTATTTTATTACATTTATATACCGCCCTTTCCCGAAGGACTCAGGGCGGTTTACAGGGTAATTAAAAACACAGATATAAAAGTTAAAAACAAATTAAAATAAATTATAATAATCCCTGTATTAATTAAAAAACCCAATTGGACTAAATTAAAATTAAAAATTCTCAGCCTGGGGCAGAGAGCTCGAAGAGCCAGGTCTTCAGGTCCCGACGAAATGAACGGAGGTCGGGGGCAGTCCTCAACTCCACCGGCAGCTGGTTCCAAAGGGCAGGCGCACCCACAGAGAAGGCCCTACCCCTGGGTGTCATCCGCCGGCAGTCTCTCACCGGCGGCACCCTGAGAAGACCCTCCCTGTGGGACCGCACTGGACGAAGGGAGCTTGATGCCGGCAGCAGGTGTTCCCTCAGATATCCCGGACCCAAGCCATTTAGGGCTTTATAGGTCATCACCAGCACCTTGAATCTCACCCGGAGGGCAACCGGAAGCCAATGCAGCTCGCGGAGTAGAGGTGTTACATGGGAGTATCGGGAAACCCCCATCACAACTCGCGCGGCCGCATTCTGCACCAGCTGAAGCCTCCGAGTGGTCCTCAAGGGCAGCCCCATGTAGAGAGCGTTGCAGTAATCTAAACGGGAGGTCACGAGCGCATGAGTGACTGTGCGTAGGGCATCTCGGTCCAGATAGGGTCGCAACTGGCGCACCAGGCGAACCTGGGCAAAAGCCCCCCTGGTCACGGCTCCTATATGATCCTCAAAATTGAGTCGTGAATCCAGGAGGACGCCCAAGTTGCGAGCCCTATCAACGGGGGGTAACACCTCACCCCCCATCGTTAGAGATGGAATAATTTGGTTAACCCGAGATGCCGATATGCACAGCCACTCAGTCTTGGCGGGATTGAGACGAAGCCTGTTTCTCCCCATCCAGACCTGGACCGCCTCCAGACAACGGGACATCACGGAGAGGGCATCGCTGGGTTGGTTCGGGGTGGAAAGAAAAAGTTGGGTATCATCAGCGTACTGATGATACCCCACCCCGAAACCACGAATGATCTCACCCAGCGGCTTCATATAGATGTTGAACAGGAGAGGCGAGAGAACCGACCCCTGAGGGACTCCACAAATGAGAGGCCTCAGGGCGGATCTCTGCCCTCCCGTCAACACCGACTGCGAACGGCCCAGGAGATAGGAGGAGAACCACCGTAAAACGGTGCCTCCCACTCCCAACCCCCTGAGACGCCGCAGTAGGATACCATGGTCGATGGTATCAAAAGCCGCTGAGAGATCTAATAGGACTAGGACAGAGGAACAACCCCTGTCCCGAGCCCTCCAGAGATCATTCACCAGCGCGACCAATGCCGTCTCCGTGCTGTATCCGGGCCTGAAGCCCGATTGGTACGGGTCCAGATAATCAGTTTCCTCCAGGAACAGAGGGAGTTGATGCGCCACCACACTCTCAACAACCTTCGCCAGAAAGCGAAGGTTGGAGACTGGACGATAGTTATTTAAGATGTTAACCCTAATCCTTCACTCTTACCTGGACCATACCCTCGGTGTATACAAATTGAAAGAACTTTAAATTAATGGAACAAATGGGTGTAGACATTATATGTTCCTATATGTCCCAATGCTTGATGCCCAATCTAAGGAAGATATGATTGACATTAATTACACAGATGGTACAAATTGCTTCCTCTAACCCAGGGGTCCCCAACTCCTGGGTCACGCCCCACTACTGGGCCTTGAGCCTTTCATAACTGGGCTGCGGAAGTGGTGGGTGTACATTGAACCATCCCCTCCCCACCTTGCCAGTTCGCAAAGCCAACAAAGTTGGGGAACTCTGCTCTCTGTTTTTTCCTCCTTTTTAGTATCCCAGCCAAGAAGGTGCTGAATTACTTTCATCTGATGAAATAAAAGCAAGCAAGCACTGTTCAGTTCCTCTTCTTTTTCATTGATTAGAAGTAGACCCCAGTGCGTAATTTCCCAAGGTTTCTTCTATTTATGCTCTGTCATCCCTTTCGCTTCATTATTCTTATCTTCGTATTAATACTGGAAGGCTGATTGCAGCTTAGATTCTACTCCCTGAGCCTTTTAACATTCCATAGAGCATAATAGGATTTGACAATATTGCAGTCAGATGAGGTGGGAAATTGCCCAATACATCCAGGAAATCATTTAAATCCATTGGACCACCTGAGTCTGATAATTTTTTTTGATCTGTCACCTCTGCACATTCACTATTTCAGAACCAGAGAGCTGTTGCACAACCTAATATGTTAATAGCTTACGTTAAATCAATTTCCTGGCCTTTTAAGTCTAATCTGTAATGTGTTTTCTTTGGGTTAAGTTCAGGACAATGTATGCATCTGGCTGTTTTGTTTTTTAGCTATAGTTTATACCTTAATATCATGTATGGTTAAACATGCGATTTTTTTCTCTCTCTTTCTCTCCCTTTTTAAAGTTGAAAAATTTGATTGTGAATTACTTGATGGAACAGTCAAATAACATCCTCAAACAGAACACTTCGATGTGTGATAGAGTAGGCCTAGCTTTGATTGCCTTTACATTAATAACAGATTACAATCTTCAACTGTCCAAAAAGGAACTGGAACAGTTATGCATGTTTCTTTGTCTGAAGAGATCACCAGCAGATGTAAATGAAACCAAGTGCTTCAGAGAGATGTTTTCAGAGTGTCAGGGGTACGTAATTTGACTTTGGGGCATATGGAAAGAATGTAGAGTGGAGTGAAGATACTGACGGTTAAGGTAGAAGGAAGATGGGTTTGGTTGGGAAGAAGGCAAGCAGTTGGGTGTGTTAAACATGTTGGATGCCTGCTTTACTGTTTTTGGTACTAATGTTTTTTTTTTAATGTGATAGATTTCTGAAAAGATCAGCATACATTTAGTGATTTGACATAAATTGCTCAAATAGTTATTTGTCTATAAACTTACCACTTTTCCCTGTGAAATAGGTGGTTGGAGAGATGGACTGGCCCAAACTCACCTAGCGAGCTTCCAGGGTTGAGGGTATGCTTGAACCTGGGTCTTCTTGGTGGCAGTCGAGCATCTTAACCTCTGCACCATGCTAGCTGTCATGTGAAAGATCTAGATATTCATATTTGCTAAAAGCCACAATTCAAAAAAGGGGCAGAGCCAGGCCAAAATGAAATATTAATTGAATTGGTAACTCCTAATTAAATTTGTTTATAAAACAAATTCTGTTTGTAAAATTATCTGATCCTTATCTTCATGCTGTCTCTTACAGACAAAAATACACTTACACACACACGCACACGCACACACACACATGGAAAACATAAGAAATATTTTCTCAGGATCTTTCCTTCAAGCATAATCATCATAGAAGGCAATACTGCACAGCACAACAATTGCATGAATTTATTGCTGTAAAGTTAGAATATTGTACATTTCTCAGTTTCAATGCAACTCAGTCAGAAGTACATGCCACTGATCAATGTGATCTTCCAAGTGATGTAAGCAAATATGTTGTCTAAATTAGTAATCAGATCGTTTCCAAAACATGGAGAAAGATTTCCCCATGCAGGAAACAATTTGGAGGGAATATTTGTGTGTTCTCAGGCAGTATTTAATTCTGGAATCATGCCCTGACTCTTGGCTGCTTTGTTTGATTTTAGGCATATGGTGGTCTTAGTCAATCATAAGCATGCTACTATATTTCCCTGCACCTGTGCTTTTAGATGGACTGTTTGTACTTCATTGCACTAGAACAGGGGTAAGCAACCTTGGCTCTTTTATGACTTGTAGACTTCAGCTCCCAGAATTCTAAGAGTTGAAGTCCATGAGTCATAAAAGAGCCAAGATTGCCTACCCCTGTGACTAGAATATTCATTATGCTGTTGATTAAGCTCATTATTCATTATAAGCACTAGAAAAGGTTATTTGTTGGGCAAGCCTGCAAAAGTGCTTACATTCCGATCAAAGATGGACATTCTGTAATTGACCAGGTCCTTGGCTTCTGTATATCCAAAGCACAACACATTCTCTCTATTCTTTCCAGAAGACATTCCCCTCCTTCCCACAGAAAATGCAAAAAGTAAAAAGAAATAACATTAGGGGTGTAGTTGGGAGGAAGGGAAAGGGAAGAGAAAGGGGGCAAAATTAACTGAACAGGAAAGAAAGAAAATGAAAAGTCTTTTGCAGCTCTTCCAAAGGGTATATAAGTACCAATTATGTGGATCCTCTCAAATTAAAGACAACCAAGGATCTTTCTTTCACTATCTGAAGACAGATTCCATTTGTTATTGGTAAAGAAGGTAGCTTGATCTCTAGATCATTAAAGATAATCTCAGTGGCCATTCTTTCATGGTAGCCATTTTGCAAATGCGATTCTTCTTGTCTTAGGGCAGGTATTTTCTCTAGTCCACATTGTATTCTCTGTATGTTCTTATTAGTCTCAAAATGTTAGGGGCCAATTGTATAGAATAGGGGGAAAAAAGCAAAATTATGTTACTTTGTTATAAATCTGAAGGACTTTATTTTTGTTGGAAGCAAATTAACTTATACAGAGAGATTCTGATAAAGTTTTTAGTAGATCTTAATTTCTTCTTTCTCTTTCAGTGTGGAGAAGAAGTTGATAATATTCTGTAATAAATGTATTGAAGACGAGATTCACCAGTGGGTGTGGATACTCCCAGTTCTTTATCTATTTACTGTGACTGATTCTGAATATAAAACTAGGATTTGCCTTGAATCAGAAGAGAAATGGGCAAGGTTGGAATCTATTCAGTATTGGGAATTCAGAGATGAAAACAGAAACTTTAATAAGTAAGTTTTTCAGCCTACTATTGTTACTCCTGAAATGATTTCTGATTTTTTAAAAAAGTTGATTTGAGTTAAGGCATGGCCCTTCAATATTTATACAGATACTCCTCAACTTACAACCATTTATTTAGTGACTGTCTCAAATTGTAACAGCACTGGAAAAAGTGATTTTATGAGTGTTTTTCCCACTTACAACCGTTGCAGCTTCCCCACATGGTCAAGTGATCAAAATTTGGACACTTGGCATCTGACTGGTGTTTATGACAGTTGCAGTGTCCCTTTTTACGACCTTCTGACAAGGAAAGCCAATGGGGAAGCCAGATACACCGAACAACTGGGTTAACAACTTAATTGTGGTGGTTCACTTAAGAGCTGTGGCAAGAAACATTGTAAAATGGAGCAAAACTTACTTAACTGTCTTGCTTAGCAACAGCAATTTTGGACTCCGATATGGTTTTAAGTTGAGGACTACCTGTAGACTGCAAAGCTGGACTCCAAGAAATAAAAATAGTCCCATTTGGTGATGTGACCTTTCAAGATAGTAAATGTTTGTGACCTTCACAAATGATGCTGAGGTTAATAAAAATAGTAAATTATCAATTGTTGCATAAATAATTAAACTTTTTCTAGTAGAGCTGCTCTTTTTGCTTGATTAATCCATAAAATGACTGAATAAATTACTCAGGTCCATGCAAGGGTTTCAAGAAAGAATTGAGAATATTATGAAACAATAATATTGTGATATAAGAGATCAATATGTAACATTGGAAGTATGTCTGAGGTGGTAACTACAGTTTAGGTAGTGTCATATTTTGGTACTGTATTCTGATAATATTAAATAACTAATATAACTGGACTATTGCAATGTGCTGTACATGGGGCTACCACTGAAAAGTATCCAGAAGCGTCATCTGGTGCAGAACAATGCCATCTGGGCAATTTTAGGTGCCCAAGAAAGCTGCATGTAACACCTTTGCTTCATGAGCTGCATTGGGTACCAGTTTGCTTCATAAAGTTGTTTTTATCATTTTAACATTTTAATCCTAAATTATTCTATTTTTAATTGTTTAATTTTATTGATTAAAATGCACACCACCCAGAGCACCTGTCCAGAGGAAGTGGGCAGTTAAGGAATATGAAATGTAAATAAATAAATTCTGAATCAGCAAACCTAATTCTTTTAGATATAGTAGTTGACAAATACAAAATCAACCTGAAATTTCTTAATTTCTGGATTCACAATTTGTCACATTCCATATAATTTTGAAATTGAAGCTCTGACAAAAAGTACTTGGAGAATACTTGTTGTGCCATGTTTTTATTCAAATTTCGGTGTCACTGTCGTGCATTTCTGTTTGTTGAAAAGGAATCTAATAATGCAAAAGAAGCATTTGCTGAAAGGAAACCAAACATTATTCAGATCCTGGTTCTGCCTGCTACCACTATGCGACCTGGTGGAATTTATCTCTGGCCCTTATGCTGATCCATTTGACTGTCTTCTGGGAACTTTTCATAGACTGAATAATTTGAGAATTGGCCCTCATCACTGTGAGGTTTGTTCTGATTTCTAATTAACATTTTTAATTATATTTGTCTAATGATGGCAAGGGATAGATACCAGCAGCCCAATTTTACATGTGGCCCATAGGTTTGTCATTACTCCCTAAGTGAAGTATGCATCAGCAAGTATGACAATTGGTTTGTCCAAGCTATGCTAGTAAATTGGTCCATTAAGGTCCACCCTACGATTTGGCATCATTTTGGCATACCAAATTGCTACTTTTGTCTACCAGGTAGAATAACCTCCCTCAGTCAAGACATACTGTTTGCCTTTGATATCTTGGGCCCACAATATCCATCACTCACCTCTGGAAGGGTCCCATATTAACAATAGGTTGCAAAGAGGCTTTATTCTTATCAGGGCAGTACTGTATGTCCTGGCTTATGTCATAGAATTTCATATATGCAGATATTTCCGCCACAATGGAAGGAATACTCATTCACTTGGGAAGTAATCAGCCAGATTTGGCAGCCTCAGGCAAAACTAGGTAGGCATCATGAACTGATGATAAGGTACCCTGTGCCCTTAAGGAGATACACTGCACAAAATTCTGTTTTTGATACATTGTGGCTCCCAGTATTTCCTGGGGGTTTATCAGCCCCACTACACAGACCAGACCAAGCAATCAGCTCTAGGAAGACTAAAACTTCCTTTATTGATATCAGCAGGGCTTTGTTTCTCATAGAATGCTCAGAACGGTGTTCCGGCACCTTTTTGCAAAAAAAAAAAAAAGAAAAAGAAAAAGAAAAAAAAAGCTGCTATTGGCTTTCGTAAGCCTATTGCAGGGGTAGGCATCCTTGGCTCTTTTATGACTCATGGACTTCAACTCCCAGCATAGCTGATTCAGGAATTCTGGGAGTTGAAGTCCACGAGTCATAAAAGAGCCAAGGTTGCCTACCCCTGGCATATTGGCTTTCGAAAACCAATAGGAATTGCTGCTGAGCGCGCCAGAAGACCCGGCTGGCAAATGTTGCACAGGCAAGTTGTCTGCAGCGAAAGCAGGAACTTTGCACCCCTCCCTGCTGCCCAACTACACCATCTCAACTAGGTAAGTAAGATATTATTTGCAAATAGGATGACAATAAACAATTTAGGCTGCATTTACATCAGGGCTTTTCAACCTTTTCAGAAATTGTGCCACTTTTAAGACATGACAATATTCAAGTACCACCAGTGTCAAAAACTTGATGACTAAAAAAAGGGGGGGTATTTTGGGTTTCATTGGTTAGATTCATTTATTGTTATAGAAATGGCTAGTTCAGGGGTCGGCAACCTGAAAAAGTAAAAGAGCCACTTGGAACCAGTTCTATCTCACATAAAAAAAAGTGGGAGCCGTGCGTGTGCCTCCAAGCACGTGCAAAAACGTGCGTGAATGCACATGCGCGGTTCCACTTTTTTTAATGTGGACACACCTGCGCGGCGGCGGTACCCGTTTGTAAAGCTGCCGCCTTCCTCCAAAGTCAGCAGCTTTGCAAACGGGCCGCGACAGCTTTGCAAACGGGCGGCACCACTGCCTGTTCGGAGAGGTGCGCGCGCACCTCCGCCCTTTCAGAGTGGTGCGCACGCACCTCCGCCCGTTCAGAGAGGTGCGCGCACACCTCTCCAAATGGGCGGCACCACTCTCCGTTTGGAGAGGTGCGCGTGCACTGGGCGGCTTAAAGAGCCGCATGAGGCTCTGGAGCTGTGGGTTGCCGACCTGTGGGCTAGTTTATAATGTTATAGAAAAGTAAAAAGGTGAGGTTCAATGTTAATGCTTCCTTCTACTCCTGCAACTGAGGAAGTCAGAAGTCAGTTCCTTTTCTTTTTCCCTTCTCTCCCTCACTTTCCCCGTTTTCTCTCACCTTTCGCTCGCAAAAGCCCCCCCACTCACTCACACTTTGCTCACAAAAGCCTCCAGTCGCTCTCACTCACTCCTTTGTCTCTTTCAAAGGCACCTTGTTCAGTCTCGCCCCCACTCACTCCATCTCTTTCAAAGGCCTCTTGATTGCTTGCTCACTTACTGCCCTGATGCTTCCAAATGCCATTTGCTCATTCACACACTCACTTACTGCCCCGATGCTTCCAAACGCCATTTGCTCATTCACTCACTCAGTGCCCCCGTCGCTTCTAAATGCTTCCAAGCGCCACTTGCTGCTCATTTACTGCATTTGGAAGCGACAGGGCAGTAAGTGAACGAGTGTCAGGGCCAGGGCTGGAGGCCATCAGCTGTTTGGCACTGGAGATGCCGGGTGGCCTGATGCAGCGCTCCATGGCCGGGGCGTCTTAAGCTGGTGTCAAGGATGGTGCTGGAGGCCATCAGCTGTTCAGCGCCGGAAACCGCTGCCACGAGGAACACAGCTGTGGGTCGGGGTTCAGAGCAGTTCTGGGTGGGGGCTCAGCATGGGCTGCAGCGTGGCAACTGTAGGGAGAGGAATCCCTGTGGTGGCTGTGGGGAGGGGAATCCCCGCGGCCTGTGGCTCTCAGCCGCAGGGGCGGGGGTGCAAAGGACACCGGCATTGCTCCCAGTGACAGCACCTCTTGAGTTCTGGCACCTTTTTTTTTTTTAGAAAAAAAGTACTGGATATCAGCAATAAAAGCAGAATCTTGCAAGATTGACTGTGTTTTATTTCTTCCCTCTTATTCTTCAGTGAATTAAGGAAGTATCTGCCTGAGCCACTTACAAATATTCATTCATTCATTCAATTTCTATAGACTCCTATCTCAAACAAATGACTCTGGGTGATGAACAACCCAGTAAGAGAAACTTTTAAGTTTGCTTGTGTTTACCTGTTATAAATATGAATCAGTTGCCAAGCCTCTGAATTTTGATCACTCTGACTATGGGGATGATGCAGCAGTCATAAGTGCAATAAATTTATTTTATTTTATTTTATTTTAATTCCATTTATATCCTGCCCTTCTCTGAAGACTCAGGGCGGCTTACAAGCTTAGCAGTAGCCTTCATTCTATGTATAAGCCTGCTTATTAGGGCTTTCACACACACACCAAGCGGCATTATTACAAAGTCAGCTTATTGCCCCCAACAATCTGGGTCCTTTTAAATCAGAGGTTCTCAACCTGGGGGTCGCGACCCCTTTGGGGGTCGATCAACCCTTTCCCTGGGGTCGCGCAGACTTGGCTTTTTATGCATACTGTTGCAAAGTGTAGCAATATAGTTTACTGTTATATTAAACCTGTTATCCATGTTACGCCATGCTTCAAGACAATATTTCATTTATTTGTAATTAGCAATAAATATTTCATAATATATAACTACATTTTGTCTTTGTGATTAGTCATTATGCAAAATACATCCTGTATATCAGATATTTATATTATAATTAATTACAGTAGCAAAATTACAGTTATGACATTTCAACGAAAATTACTTACTGGTAGGGGGTCACTACATCATGAGGAACTGTATTAAGGGGTCGCGGCTTTAGAAAGGTTGAGAACCACTGTTTTAAATGGTTAAAAGTCCCTTATCTCAGTGCCATTGTAATCTCGAACGGTCACTAAATGAATGGTTGTAAGTCGAGGACTGCCTGCATCCACTTTCAAATAAACTTTCCAACCAAGAGAAAAGAAGAAAAAAAAATTCCTATTCTCTGAGGCTCCCACATTTTGTCCAAATCGCTGCTTTCCACAGTTGCTTGTAGAATTATGCACAGAGTTGTGGTGGCTTGGCATCTGTAACTCTCACAAGAGGGTTCCCCTTGTCTTTCCTCCACAATCTCAATTGTTGCCACCTCCAATAAACCATGGAGGTGCGGTCTGTCTTGTCATTATTGCCACCATTCTGTACAGAGAAATGCCCCCTCTGCCTCTTTCTCTCAAAAAGGCGGTGTGTTAGGAGCACTAGTTTCTCCTCTTGCCCATTGGTAGGTAACAGTGTGCTGTAAGCTCAGCTCTCTGGCAAAATGAATGCATGAATTTCAGGAAGATGATACAAGTTGTTATGTAGATTAAGGTTAGGTAGCAAATGTTTTATTATTTGGGTCTTCCTGATGTTGTATTTCAGCCTGTTTATATTCTTCCTCAAGTCTTATCCTGTATTGTTTTTTTTTCCTTATTTCTCTTAGCCATATTGCAACTCCCCTCATATATGCTTTAGCCGTGTCCCAGATGTTCTGCAGGGATGTATCCCCATTTTTGTTTACTTGAAAGAATCTTTCTCCATCTTTTCCTTAAACTCTGTTTCTCTTAGGATCACTCTTTGAAAAGTCTATCTTGGCCTACTCCTTTTTCCTTTCCAGCAAAAACTTATGGGATTGTGATCTGCCCAAAGACTAGGTTCTATATTAATTTCTTGAATTACCGAATCTTAATTCTTTTGAGAGCCATAACATATCAATCCTGGTCCACAATCTATGTCTGTTGGAGTAATATGTATATTCCCTTTTGTCTTCATTTCTTTCCCTCCAAACATTTTGCAAATTTAGGTCCATGCACATCTCAAAAAAAGTTTTTGTTCTCTTTTCTTACCTCATTACTTATGATCTTTTATTCTATCTACTATCGCATTAAAATCCCCAATCATGCAAAACCCATCTCCCTCTATATCACCAAGCTTACTATGCAGATTTTTAAAGAAAAATTCTTGGGCTCAATTTGGTGCGTAGATTACAACAATTATTATGTTTTATTTTGTTCAGTTTGGCCTCCACTATCAAAATCCTTCCCACTTTATCCTTATAAATTTGTTTGGAAGCTATCTCCTTTTTAACATACAAAGCAATTCCTCTTTTTTTTTTGCTCATCTAGTGAAACATAATAGCTTTCCTAATTTAGGTTGTTTTAATAAATATTTTTGATCATTTTTTATATGAACTTCTTGTAATGTAATAACATCCGCATTTAATTTGGTAAGTTTACTAAAGACTTTCTGACACTTTACCAATGAGTTCAGTCCATTGATATTCGTTGACCATATTCTATACTCCTCATCTTGTTTCTGTTGTGCCCTGGTGCCTCTAGTGATTCTTATTTCCTTCATCTCATGAAGACTTCTCCCCTGCTGTTCTAGTCTATCTTGTCCTTCTCCCCCTTTTACTTCCTCTGTAAATTGCTCTTTCTCTCTTTCATCCATCAATGATTCAACGTCTCTTCCTTCGGCCATAACATTTTCTTCTCTTTGATCTCCCAAGTCTTCCTCTGAAACATAGTATTGTCTATAAAAGTCTTCAGCTTTCTCCACTGTGTCCAATCTGAATCTCTTCTCCTGCCAAGTCACAATAATCCCCTCTGGTGTTGGCCATCTGAAATTCATGTTGCTTTTGTGCAGCCTAGACGTCAAAAAGTGGTAGTTCTTCCGCAGATCTTTCATTCTTTTTGGTATTTGCTTTAGCACTATAATTTGCTTCCCTCTATACTCCAGCTGTTCATCACATGTCCTATGTAATATTTCATCTCTTGTCTTTTTTATAAATTTCACATGTACCTCTCTGAGCAGATTGTATCTTCTCCCATAGTTTGTCTGCAGCCTGTATGTCTCATCCATCCCAGCAATCATTTCTTCTTTATCTATCCTGAGAACTCCTGCCAATAGATCTGCCATTTTATCTAGAAGGTCTTCCCCTCTCTCCTCTGTAACATTTTGAAATCTAAGATATTGAGCTGCTTTCTCCGCTTCCAGAAGCATCACTGCCATCACTAATTTATTGGCCAAAGTTAAATTTTTATTCATCTCTTCGACCTCCTTTTCCTCATTATCCATTCTTTGTTCTACTTTCAGCAGCTTCTGTTCATTTTTTGCAATTTGCTGTTGGAAGGCTTCAAATCTTCCGTCCATTGCCTGAATTTTCTCTTTCATTTCTCCTGTGTCACTTCTTACCGCTTCTAGCTCCTTTTTAAGTTCCTCATGGTTCTTCAGCATGTAACTTCCTGCATTGTCTGCATCATTACCTGAAGGTCTTTAAACTAACTCGTTTAAAGACCTTCAGGTAATGATGCAGACAATGCAGGAAGTTACATGCTGAAGAACCATGAGCGCTCCCTTTGAAGCATATCGTTTAACGATTTTTGACTCATAGGGTTGGAACCTTGTATTACATTTTTCCTCCCCCCACCAATCTTAGGTAGATTTGGATTGTTTGCCATTTTTAGTAAACTTTCCCACAGCTTACTATTCTTCTAAAATATCTACTTTCTACTTCCTTCTTTTCGTCCTTCCACTTTTTATCTCTTTAAACTGTTCTTTAATTTCGATTAGGATTTATATATAAATCAATAATTTCCCTCCTTATTTCCCTCTCAGATGCTTCTTAATAATACTCAAACCTCTAAAAGAAAAAGAAAACCGCTATTAAATCAGTTACCCAATAGCTAACAAGCTTCCCAGTTTTCCCGATGCCCTAATCTAATCCTTAATATAGTTTAGTACCCAGAACAGTTAGTCATACTTATAACTCCTTTTGTTTACCACAATATCAATAATTAGTTCCAGCTATTGTACTTACTGCAGCTACTCTCAATCTTTTGGGCATCAGGGACCGGGTTGTGTGGAGAGAGTTTTTCCCATGGACTGAAAAGGGTGTGATTTTTTGCCTGCTGCCTGCATCCCGCGGATGGGGCTTTGCTGGTTTGTGTGGACCGGTTTTTTTGGCATGCTGCAGTGCTGTTCCACGGACCAGGGGTTGGAGACCCCTACCCTGTGGCCTTTTTAAAATAAAAATAAAAGTATACCTATTATAGGAAAACAGGGACGCGGTGGCTCAGTGGGTTAAGACGCTAAGCTTGTCGATCAGAAGGTCGGCAGTTTGGCGGGTCGAATCCCGAGTGCCGCGTAGCAGAGTAAGCGCCTGTTACTCGTCCCAGCTTCTGCCCACCTAGCAGTTCGAAGGCATCTAAAAATGCAAGTAAAAAAATAGGGACCACTCCGGTGGGAAGGTAACAGCGTTCCGTGCGCCTTTGGCGTCTAGTCATGCCGGCCACATGACCACGGAGACGTCCTCGGACAAGCGATGGCTCTTCGGCTTTGAAACGGAGATGAGCACCAGCCCCTAGAGTCGGAAACGACTAGCACACATGTGCGGGGGAACCTTTACCTTTACCTTTACCTTATTGTACTATATTTGTCTATATAAATTATATAACATAGATTATATGCTTATTATTATAATAACAATCTTCATAATCCAAAACCAATAGCAAAATAGGGAAGTAACCTTACCAATCATGTATCTTAAATTTCATTAAAACAACAAAAATTTCGCTATTGTAATCTATAAGTGTAAATCTATCAATATATTTCAAATTCTAATATCTCAATGTCAAATATTAGTTTTAAACTTCCCCAGCGTTTTCCTTCTATCTTTTTTGTTCTGTCTTATAAATTTATGATTTTATAGTCCAATATACCCTTTAGTCTCTCTTTAGTTTTCTTCCTTCTTCCCCCCTAGCTTTTTCTATCTTCTATCTTCTCACTCCATTCTGTTTTATAAGTCCGTATAGTCACCCCAGCTGTCTCCTCGGTAAGCACCTTTCAAAATTGTAAGTCACTGTCCCAATCCAGTTCCTCCTGTTGTTTAGTCACTGTTCCTTCCAAGAAAAGCCACCTTTTCGTCAGCCGATCCACTCAAAAGTGAAAATCAAAGCCAAAAGTCAAAAATCTCAGACAAATCCTCAGCTTCAGATAGAATTAATTACAGTCCCTTTAAAGTAGCTCTGAGTCTCTAATCAGCACTTCCTGGCTTTCTCCTGGCCGGACCATTTCCAGCCTCTCCTCTTCCCACTTTCACTCGCCGCCTCCTCTCTGCTACTCCGTCTTTCT
>JAKJMR010016671.1:0-17796 GCA_024449315.1 Daboia siamensis | reverse complement strand
TGGGAAGATCAGTCAAGTCAAGTCCGATACACTGTCATTCTGCTATTTCCTCGCTAGCTCTGTCCAGCTGTCAAGTCATTCGGTGGCCATTGCTGGTTGCCTTCTTCCCGGTCTGTTCGGCTCTGGGTTTCACCTGCTTCCCATCGCCAGTCGCCACCAACAATAGAACAGCAGGTTGCGCACACTTTCTGCTGCCCCTAGGAGGCTTCTCTCGGCTTGATCGAGTCCCACTAACCTGG
Source organism: Daboia siamensis (assembly GCA_024449315.1). NCBI lineage: Eukaryota > Metazoa > Chordata > Lepidosauria > Squamata > Viperidae > Daboia > Daboia siamensis. The sequence continues at coordinate 17,557 of JAKJMR010016671.1, read as the reverse complement.
GACAAGCGGTCGGTGATGCCGGAGAATCCGTTCGCACCGCCGCTCACTCTGACAGCTGGACCACGCCCCCTCTGCTACCTGGTAGCATGCAAAGTTACTAGTATGGAATGATCAGACAAAGATGTATGTCAAAGATGATACACTACATTCAATGTTTTTTAATTTCTGTACTTAATAAAATGTGTTTTAAAAAAAGGTTAGGTAGCTAATGGAAAATTGCAAGTGATAGGAAAAGAGGAAAGTCTCATCCACAAGTAAGCTAAACATGTTTTGTGTGTGTATTTTGCAACCTAAAATTCTTGTTTTATCCATGAGGACATACAATAACTCACAGGCATGACCGCGTATCTACACAATGCAGGCAAATTTATGAATGTACAGTATTTATGTTTAGATCTGCTAATTGTCCAAGTCTTCTCAAGGGTAGGATGTGTTTCTTACAAATGGAGGTGTTCAGATGCACACAACACACACACACACACAAACACACACAAACATACACACACACACACACCAACCTCTTTAGGCAATAAACTACAAAGCCACTTGACTGGGAGATGTTTGTCTAAAACAGTGATTCTTTTTAATCTGAACTTTTTTCTGTGTTTTAGGATATAAAAAAGCTTTTAGAAAAATTGTTGCATATCCTGTCAGAAAAAAAGATGTAAGTAAAAAGTGCATGCACTTTTTTTAAAAAAAATATTCATTTAGAACACACCTCACTGAAGTAAACAATAGAAAAATTGTTAGTGAATCACTTATGTAGCTTTGTTTTGTCGAGCTGAAAATAATAACTCACAACTAAGGGTCTTTAGATCTCTGAGGAGGTACTTGATTCAGTCAGGTATTGGAATGAGTAGTTGATGTGTGTGCAATTTCTAGAGAGACCATGCTCAGAAACCACCATTTGCAAAGCTGACCTGCTGATCAAAAGTGTGGCCCAGCCTTATAAGACAAAATGGCCTATGTGGCCCTCACTGTCTGAAGTAAGCACGATGCCTCTGCACAATAAAGTACTCCATCAAATGGATTGCTCATGATCCACAAACTATTAGTCATAAAAGATTACATGTTATTTTAATAACCATAAAGGCTAGTATATAAAAATGTTTTAAGTGAAGTTAGAAAGATTCATTTGTTTTATTTATTAACATTTACATGCCACTTTCATGTGCGACAATGCCATGATTACCATTTCATGGTTGGGTTATTTCTACTAGAAAAGGAGAATTGGAGACTATTAGAACAAAGTAGGAAGTGATTTTGAGAAAAGGAAAAAGAAAAAAAAATGCCCTCACTCTTGCTTCCTACAAAGAAGTCCCACTATCCCATATGAGATTCCATAGACACTGCTTCCCTGTCCCCATTTTTTAGCATCCGCCTGCTGCCATTGCTGGCCCTCTGTTGAGGAATGCCCAGCCAGTCATGGAGAAGGAATCAAGCAGGAGATTAGCCTTGAATTTTTGCGCAGCTGCAAGAGACCCAGGACTGCCCCCCACCCCAAAAAAAAAAAAAAAAAAGTTCCATGGAACCATCCATACTTGTCTGTTCCCAAGAGAAGGCAAACAATCTGGGGAAATTCCTGTGCTGTAGGTAAAATACAGTAAAGTTACCAACTCAGACCTTTCACTTGTTGCACTATTGTTTGAGCCTGACAACTTCTCATGCTTCCCAGTGCTTACCTTTGCCAGCCTACCTGATACCCTTGCTGGCCCTTCGTGCTTTCCAGGCCCTGCCTTTGTCAGCTCTCCCATGGTCCTTGCCAATCCTTCCATGCTTTCCCACAGCATTCCCCCCCCCCCCCGCCAAACACATTTGCTTGCACTCCTTATCCTGGGCTCCTGCCTCTTTCCCCTTAGTGACCCACACCGTCCTAAGGTTATGATGGTAAACATGACTGCCATCGCTGAGTGATACGGTCACTTGATGTCATGCTTTCCATTTGCATCACTTACCAGTGGTAATTGCTCTTAATTATAATCCACCCAATTGCTGTGGTAATCTCAGAACTACCAGTATTTTGTTAGGGCTCTCTTTAATGCTTAACTTTGATACAGTAGTAGGCAACTTTTCCAGGGAAGGCACATGTTTGGAATTTTATGAGTGAGTGGTGTTGATATTCACAAAATGGCTTCTATAGAAGACTTCCTAGTTCAAAAAATCAACTATGGCAGGGGTGTCAAACTCAATTTCATTGAGGTCTGCATCAGCATTGCGGTTGCCCTTAGGGGGCCGGGTGGGTATGGCCAGGATGGGCGTGGCCTACTGGGTGGTCATGGCTAGAGTGTGTATGGCCAACTGGGTGGTCGTGGCCAGCTCTACATTGTTCGCAACAAGGGTGCCTATGGGGGCCCAGGCAGGAGTGGGACAGATCTGAGGGTCTCTGGCAGAAGGAGGGTCTCTGGGCCAGGGCCAAGGCAGTGGGGGCTATTCCCTCACTATTTCCAGGATGGCTTCGCGGGCCACATGAAACCACTTCGCGAGCCGGATCCGGCCCCCGGGCCTTGTGTTTGAACTATGGGGATGTGTATAACTGCTTATGAAGATGAAGAGAAGTATTTTACTTTCCTATAAGCTTAGTTTTCATTGCAAATGTCATTTTGCACTCCTCAATCTTGTTTTGTTATCCATACTTTTAATGTGCATTTCTGGTGTTTTCCAATTCAGTACAATTCAGCAAGGTGATTGGAAACACTCTGCTGTTGCCTGTCAAAACCTTCATGAGATCTGCAGCCAACAGGTTCCAGTAATACCACATTACAAGTTATTAGCTACAGCAGTTGAGATTGTTTCAACAGTTCTTGCACTCGAACCCTCAGAGGTAAGCTTCTCTCTCTTGCCCTTTGGTAGTTCATTAAGATGGGTGGGGAAAAGGCTCACTGACTAGATTCTAGTCACTAGAAGAATAGAAGAACAGAGTTGGAAGGGATCTCGGAGGTCTTCTAGGCCCAACCCCACTCAAGCAGGAGACCCTATAACATTTCCAACTTTGGGGGGGCGGTTCATTGAGACAAACAGCTTTGGTGAGATAGTTATATGAAAACATCACTGTTTTGGAGTACTTCAGGCAGATAAAAGTAGGGGTAGTCTTCGACTTACAACAGTTTGCTTAGTGATCGTTCAAAGTTGCGGTGACTTATGATCATTTTCACACTTATAAGCATTTCCATGGTCACATGATTAAAATACAGACACTTGGCTACTGGCACATATTTATGACGGCTGCAGTGTCCTGGAGATCATGTGATCACCTTTTGTGATTTTCTGACAAGCAAAGTCAATGGAGAAACCAGATTCCCTTAACAACCGTGTTATTACATTAACAACTGCAGCGATTCACTTGACAACTGTGGCAAGAAAGGTCATAAAATGGGGCAAAATTCACTTAACAACTGTCATTTAGCAACAGAAATTTTGGGCTCAGTTTTTGTTGTATGTCGAGGACTACCTAAAGTATTTTAAAGTTCATAAAATAATTTGGCTTGAAATTCACATGTGATGGCAGCAGTTAGACCATTATCAAACCTGGCATAGATTTGGCACAGACTAGGGGCTTACTGAATCTAACCATATGTATAATTCCCTGCTTTGATGTTCAAAAGATAATATATAGCCGTAGGGATACCAAGGACCTTCCAAGGAGGGTTTGAAGTATGCGTTTTCCCTTCTGTGATCAAATTTCACAGAACTCAGTAGGCTGCAGAATGGATCATTTTGTGGTGCCTGAGATAGCCTCCCAAACATTTCAGGATTATAGCCGAAATAAAGTAAGTAGAGAGTACTATTGGCAAACTAAATCCTATTGGCAAACTAAATCCTAGGGGACCTAGGAAGCTTCTCTGTTGTGCACTTATTCCCTGGAACAGCATTCCCACCAGGAATGGAGGAACCCCTTTCTCCTGAAATGTTAAAAGGCCCTTAAAATCTAGCTTTGATCCTAGGGTTAGTGTTAATGTGTTGGGTGGTGCCTTGTGCTGCATTTTAAAGATTGTTTTTAGCCTTAGCTGACTTGTTTTATTTTATGTTTTTAACTGTTTAAATTTAGTATTATATTTTGTAAGTCACCCAGAGTTCACATGAATGAGTGTCTATAAAGGTAATCCTTGACTTATGGCTGTTTGCAGCATCCCATGGTCACATGATTACATTTTTTATGACGTTTTGCTGAAAACAGGCACTTACTTTCAGCAAAACCGGCCCATAGTGAACAATTGGCTTGCTCAGTGACTGTGGTGTTCACTTAATGACAGAAGCAGTCACTTACTGACTTTGATGTTTGCTTACCAATCACTGCAATGAAGGTTGTAAAAATCAGGTCAACCACACAAGTGACCCACTCTACGGACATAATGGGCAGTCTCCATTACAATCGTAGGTCGAGAACTAATGTATCAAATCTACTTTTATTATTAAATTTCATCTCATAGTCAGCCAGATGTTTAGACTGGATTTGGCCTTTTAGGTACCCATTGAGTCCTTCCCAAGGACCCGAGATAGACAAACGTTGTTTGGTGGTGTTATTATTACTAGAGATGGGTAACTGTCTCTGACTGGATTTTCCCCTCTTATGCTCATTCAGGAAATACGCTGTTCTTTCTTTCAACAAATTATATTTTCCTTTTCATATGACAGGTTTCAGAAATGGAATTTACCACAAGAATATACCAAAATGTTCGTAAAACTGTTAGCAATTGGTTTCATTACTATCTTTCAAAACCTTTGCTGGAAAAAACATCAGTTACATTTTCTTGGAAAGAGGAACTTGAGGTTTGTGTTTTGGAATTGCAACTGTATCTAGATTTTATCTAGAACATTATAATTTGTAGTTTCCTTTTTCTTTTAATGATAGTTCTAATTTTCTTTTCCTAGCCTTTTTTATATCAGTAATCCTTACTGAAAACTGTTTAATAAGTGAATTTTTGTAGTGTACATTATGAAGTGAACCAGCATCTCTGTTGATCATCCAGGCCTATCGGAGGCATGAGACATGACTTGCAATATTTTTCAGTTTTTTACAAGTCTGCAGAGTCTTACTTCAGAAAGATTAGAGACAAACATGAGACCAAAGTTGAAAACTAATTTATTTTATTCTAGAAGTTATGAACATTGTTTTCATAGTTACTTCCTTGAAATCGTAATAAGATCTCAAATTGCATTTTCCTTCAGGTTTGAAGATGGAGCTTAACCTAACATTACATCTTCAGTTTAGGTTTCCAGTTCTCTCTCCCTTTTATTATAGTTAATTGACGGTTCATATTTAAAAACCATGTATTTTTTTCTAATAGGTGATGAAGTATTCTAGCATTAAAGTTAAATGTTTCCATTTGAGTGCAATAAATACTCTCACTCCTATTTCTGCCTTAAACAGTTTTTCATTTGTGGCTTTAAAATGTAAAGTAATGTTTTCTTTGTAGGCATGGGATCATTTTTTGAAAATAAAGTTTCCTAATAGCAGTCATTCTGAAGATTGGAAAGAAACTTTAAGCACAATTTTGAAAAGCAGAATTAAACAGGTATGTAGCTATATAGTGTCATATACATGAGATATTAATCTGTTTGTAGTAATTAATCTAGATGAGCATAAGCTACTTGAAATGTACGAAAAGCTTTTATGTAATACTTTTGTGACGTGTTTCTTTTATTGACATTAAACCAAGATTAGTCTGATCACTCATATCTGGCAAAACTGGTTGGAGTTTCTAGCATCAGCAAAATATGATTTTGGACAAGAATGAATCACTACAGTAATATAAACGTACCATTTATTTTGAGCTGATGTGTGATTGTGCAGCTTATTCAAAAATTAATGGTTAAAATATGGCTTGGTTCAACTATACAATTAAAACCAATAATTGGCTTTGCTTCTACAGCAATCTTTCTTAACCCAGTTTCCTCCAAAAGTGTGGTGACTACCATTCTCAACATTACTGGGCTCTTGATGATTAATATCATGTCTGTTATTGAAAGAGTCCAAATTATCTAAACCAAATATTTTATTATAATCTTTCTTGTCTAAGACTTGTTTTGAGAAGAAAATGCATTTTGGGTATGCTTTATTGATATCTGATGAGGGTGCTGCTATTGCCTTCTCAGAGAATTGCATTCCTGAGTTTTAGGTCCTTGTTGGCAGGGGCAGGGATGAAGAAGAAGATATTAAACCCTGTTGCCAGGGGCGCTAAATCAGAAATAAATGCCTGTATGTTAAGTTGGTTGTAGGGACAACTTAAGTATCCTTCTGGTATATCAGCAGATGCCCTCTGTGAGCCCCTTGATTTCTTCTCAGACTGGTATTGGAGACTTCTTATGTTTTAGTGACTTCAATCTCCTTACTCTCTGGATTGGTTGAAATAGGCTTGGGAGTTCATGATCTTTGTGGCAAGTATGGACTTGTCCCAAATATTTCTGGTAGAACACACATAAGTAACAAGTTTAGACCTCGCTTTCATATCTGAGGAGATAGTTGGTGATTTGTCTATGCAGAGCATCTTGTTTTGAGTTCGAATGAAGCACCTGACATAAACAAGTATGGAATTTCTTCCAAACTACTAGTGAGTAGCCTGCCCATTTCCAGGAGCTTAGGGAAGGGAGGTCTACAAATGTTTCTTTGTGGCAGCATGAATCTTACAGAATTCCTTGTCCCTTGAAATCCAGTCAGTTCATACCTTGTTAGGCTTTAAGGAATTAGGTAAAGGTAAAGGTAAAGGTTCCCCCGCACATGCGTGCTAGTCGTTTCTGACTCTAGGGGCCGATGCTCATCTCCGTTTCAAAGCCGAAGAGCCAGCGCTTGTCCGAGGACATCTCCGTGGTCTTGTGGCCGGCATGACTAGGCGCCAAAGGTGCACAGAACGCTGTTACCTTCCCACCGTAGTGGTCCCTATTTTTCTACTTGCATTTTTACGTACTTTCGAACCACTAGGTTGGCAGAAGCTGAGACGAGTAACAGGCGCTCACTCTGCTACGCGGCACTCGGGATTCGACCCGCCAAACTGCCGACCTTCTGATCGACAAGCTCAGCGTCCTAATCCACTGAGCCACCACGTCTCTTTAAGGAATTACTAAACATCAAATTGTTAAGAAGATTTACAATAATAATAATAATAATAATTTTATTTATATACCGCCCTTCTCCCGAAGGACTCAGGGCGGTGTACAGGGCAAATATATAACCATACAAAAATACAAAAGTTAAAAAACAATTAAACATGCCCGACTAAAATCAAATACAAACATTAAAATACCCACCCATCCCTCATCAGGCCAGGCCGGATTGTACAAATAAAAATGTCTTCAAATTGCGACGGAAGGAGTGAAGGTCGGGTGCCATCCGGAGCTCGGCCGGCAGCTGATTCCATAGCTCCGGGGCGCCCACAGAGAAGGATCTCCCCCTGGGGGCCACCAATCGACATTCTCTGATCGGTGGCACCCTGAGGAGACCCTCTCTGTGGGAACGCACAGGGCGGAGGGAAGTTGATGCCGGCAGCAGGTGATCCCTAAGGTACTCCGGACCCGTGCCATGAAGGGCCTTAAACACCATTACCAGTACCTTGAATCTCACCCGGAAGACAACTGGTAACCAATGCAGCTCACGGAGCAGAGGAGTTATATGGGAGTATCAGGAGACTCCCAACACAACTCTCGCGGCTGCATTCTGTACCAGCTGGAGCCTCCGAGTGGTCTTCAAGGGCAGCCCCATGTAGAGAGCATTGCAGTAGTCAAGGCGAGAGGTCACGAGCGCATGAGTACACAAGGCATCCCGGTCAAGATAGGGCCGCAACTGGCGCACCAGGCGAACCTGGGCGAAGGCCCCCCTAGTCACAGCCACTATGTGATCTTCCAAAGTAAGCCGTGAATCTAGGAGGACTCCCAAGTTGCGAGCCCTATCTACGGGGGGTAATAATTCACCCCCCATAGAAAGTGATGGAATGTTCTGAAAATCCCGGGATGCAGGTATGCACAGCCACTTGGTCTTGTGTTACTCCCCATCCAGACCCGGACCGCCTCCAGGCAGCGGGACATCACGTCAAGGGCATCACTGGGGTGGTTTGGGGTAGAAAGAAAAAGCTGGGTATCATCAGCATACTGATGATACCCAACTCCAAAACCACGAATGATCTCACCCAGCGGTTTCATATAGATGTTGAACAGGAGAGGCGAGAGGACCGACCCCTGGGGAACTCCACAAACGAGAGACCTCGAGGTCGACCTCTGTCCCCCTGCCAACACCGACTGCAAACGTCCCAGGAGATAGGAGGAGAACCACCGTAAAACTGTGCCTCCCAATCCCCTGAGACGCCGCAGCAGGATACCATGGTCGATGGTATCGAACGCCGCTGAGAGGTCTAATAGGACTAGGACAGAGGAATGTCCCCTGTCCCGAGCCCTCCAGAGATCATTCACCAGAGCGACCAATGCCGTCTCCGTGCTGTACCCGGGCCTGAAACCCGATTGGTACGGGTCTAGATAATCCGCTTCATCCAGGGCCAGAGGGAGCTGATGTGCCACCACACTCTCAACAACCTTCGCAAGAAAACGAAGGTTGGAGACCGGGCGAAAGTTATTCAACACAGCTGGGTCCAAGGCAGGCTTCTTGAGGAGGGGTCTCACCACCGCCTCTTTCAAGATGGCGGGGAAACTACCCTCACTCAGAGAAGCAGATATAACCGCCTGGAGCCAGCCTCGTGTCCCTTCCCGAGCCGCATAAACCAGCCAGGAAGGGCACGGATCCAATAAACATGTGGTGGAACTCAGCTTCCCCATGATCCTGTCCACTTCCTCCGGAGTAACAGAGTCAAACTCCTCCCAAACGACAAGATTGCCCGTGTCCTGATCGTCAGACTCTGCCCAGTCAGAGTCCAGACCGGTCCGAATCCGAGCGATTTTGTCCGACAGATGTTGGTTAAACTCCTCGGCACGACCCTGCAAGGGTTCCTCTCTCACCTCCTGATTAAGGAGGGAGCGAGTCACCCTAAACAAGGCGGCCGGGCGATTGTCTGCGGACGCGATAAAGATGTCACCATCAATTTTATTTCTTTTTAAAAGAATAATTTTATCTGTGGCTTAATGTTTGGGAACTGATTAATTATTATGCAGTTTTAATTGTACTATGGACTTTTTTTGTTGCAATTGTAACCCTCTGAGTTTCTCTCAAGTATGCAAATTAAAAAGGAATAAATTAAGTGACTCTATAAATGTTCAATTATTGTAGAAAAACTATTTTAAAAGATAATCGTGGTAACCTATGCGCATTTCCATCCTGAACAAGCAGAATATTTTATATATTTCGAAAAATAATTTATGTTCAGATCTTATTGCCATAATCACAAATTCTTCTGCTCTATATCTTTACTTTGGAGACTTATAAATATTTTGTAACCCCAAATTGTGCTTTGTTTTTATTTTAATGTTTTCTAATTAGGAAGGAGCTGTTGAACAAATTAAAGTCTATTGTAGTCACTATGAGAAAATTCAAAAATTCAATTCTGTGATTTTGCAAACATTTGAAAATTGTGCCCTTGAAGCTATTGATTCAGCATACCAGGTAATTTATTTAATATCAAAGATTGTCTGATCTTTCTGTAAATACGATGGTTGTTATGCTTCAGATAGTCACAGATTAAAGCAATGTATCTTCCAGACATATGCCATCCTCTCCTACCAAGTTGGCTGAGAAATGTATCATCTATACATTTTAGCTGGCAGGACACAGAAAACAGTACTGTATGTTGCCTTGCAAGGGAAATTCAAGATTGTAGCAGAGTATTGGTTATATTTGTGCATACAGCCCAAAGTATACCAAATCCTGACCTGTAATGTATCCTTGCTATAATAATATAGTTTAAAATTTTTAGCATGGATTTTTAAAATATCCTATTGCTGAAACACACTATATAGAAGAGCAACCTTAGTTTCATGTTTTTCCATTCATTAAATTAGTTTTTTTAGTATATATTACCTTTATTTGTATGCAATATATACTAAAGTAGCTGATTCTGCTGATTGAGTTTTTTATATTTTTCCATACAGCAGGGATGTTCTTTGTCACAATCTCTTCTTTGTTCCAGAAGTTGATTCTCACACCTATTATGAATAGGAACTTACATTCACATAATATTTTTGTCAGTCCATTTCTGACAGCTTTTCAAGATCATTTTGTCTTAGAAGTGAAGGTTGGTTTACTTGGAGTAACAATAGCAATGTCTTTGCCTAAATTACCTAAGAATAAGGATAGTTATTTAGTCCTGCCCATGCATCATTTTTCAGTTTATAGGATCCTTCATTCCCACAGAGTGGTGATTGTCCCTGTTGTAAGAGCAGTATCTATCTCAGCAAGTGGAAGAAAAATCCACATGGAAGGAAAAAATACTTTTTCATTGGGGAAGTCCCATTATATGATATAATGAATTTTGTGACAACCTTGACAGAGGTGCAAAATCATTGTGTGATATATTGAATTTATTGCTGCCTAACACTCCATTCTTTTTTCCTATGTCTTTTCTAGAAACAACAGAATCTGCTTGAGTTGATATCTAAATATGATAGGAACAAACTGGGTAAAATTATATCTGCTACCATCATAAAATCCTGGCCAAAGGATGATACGGGGACACCTTTGAAAGACTTTCAAAGTATACTGAAGCATCTGTTCGAATGGCAAGACAGCAGATACTTATTCATTTTCAATCGTATGTAAATCATTTACAGGATCAATTTTATAGTCAGAGGGAATATGTAAATGATCAAAGTAGCTACCTAACAGAAAATTGCTACATAATATAGAATAATGGAGGATTTATATTGGATATTTCATATATTTGTATATTTGGTACAAGCATATTGTATGAAATTATGATAAAATTACAATATTTTTAAAACTTTTCCTGTTTGGCAAAAATAATAGAGTTACATCCATGTGCAGGGCTGAAAAATGAGATATAGGAAAGTATGCATGTGATAGAAAATTGAGAATATAGGATGTCCTTGACTTATGATTGTAATTGAATCCAGAATCACAGTCATACTACATGACCTGACACAGCTTTATGACGCATGCTGGCTTTTCTAGGTGTGGTTGTTAAGTGGATAGAGGGAGGCAGTTAATTCCCCTCCATGCACAGAAGGGAACTACATCTCTTGGCTTGGGAGAAGCAGCCCAGTTCTTCATGATCGGAACTTTTCTTCAGCCCATTCATTTTCCTCCTGCCTGCTGGAGACACTCTACCCCATGTGGGACAAAATGAATCCGTCAGGCAGTATTTTTGCTCTTAAAAGAGGTTGGGTGAAAATGGACTACTTTTTTGCTCCTTCTTTGATTCTCTCCCTTTCTTTGCTCAAAGAAGGAGCAAAAACTGCTTGCTGATGAGACTCAGGTCTCTCCAAACAAGCAGGTTTTTTGCTGCCCCTTTAAGAGCAAAGAAAGTTGAGTGTTTTTGCCCTCAAGGACACCGGCTGAAAAACAGCCCTTTTCCAGCAAGCCCCCTGAAAAGAGCAGAGGCAGAGCCTTCCCAGGGTTAGCCACTAGGGGAGACTGCAAATGGTGATCACATAGTTGCAGGGCGCTTGGCGACTCATGAGCATTCAGATTGCAGTCATGTGACAATGATCGTAATCATATGATCATGGGAGGGGGCTGCATTGGAGGTAAGTTGGACACAGATCGTAAAGTCCTTTTAGCGCTATCATAATTTCAAACAGTTGCTGAGCTAATGATCATAATCAAGCACTACCTGTATGTCATTTTGCATGGCATTGTTTTCAGGTGACAAGAAAGAAGTACCTAAATTGAGCAATTTAATGCCCCTAAATCTTTCTTACTGTTTTTAATATGTTTAATAGGTGCAGAAGAAAACACTCTAAACCAATTTACTGATGAAGCTCGATCGTTAATGACCCTTGCTGAATCTTCGTTTCAGAATGCTGCTAATGAATTTGTAACAGGCCATATTCTGATTAAGGATTTGGAGCTAATTATAAAATATAAGACACGATTCATAAGTAAGTCTCTTTCCCTTATATTAATGGAGAGAGGGATGAATTGTGTAAATGTAGTTTAATCACGTGGTTAGTTGGGTTTTATGAAATCATAAATCACCAGGACAATAAAGAAATACATATTTTGTTTTTGTTGTTGTTGTTAGTTGCAAAGTCGTGTCCAACCCATCACGACCCCATGAACAACGTTCCTCCAGGCTTTCCTGTCCTCTACCATCTTCTGGAGTCCATTTAAGCTCACGCCTACCGCTTCAGTGACTCCATCCAGCCACCTCATTCTCTGTCGTCCCCTTCTTCTATTGCCCTCAATCTTTCCCAGCATTAGGCTCTTCTCCAGTGAGTTCTTCCTTCTGATTAGGTGGCCAAAGTATTTGAGTTTCAACTTCAGAGTCTAGCCTTCTAAAGAGCAGTCAGGGTTGATCTCCTCTAGGACTGACTGGTTTGATCGCCTTGCAGTCCAAGGGACTCACAGGAGTCTTCTCCAGCACCAGAGTTCAAAGGCTTCAATTATTTGGCGCTCAAGCTTTCTTATGGTCCAACTTTGATAGCCATACATTGCAACTGGGAAAACCATAGCTTTGATTATGCGCACTTTTGTTGGCAGGGTGATGTCTCTGCTTTTTAGTGTGCTGTCTAGATTTCCAATAGCTTTCCTCCCCAGGAGCAAGCATTTTTTAATTTCTTGGCTGCAGTACCCATCTGCGGTGATCTTGGAGCCCAGGAAAATAAAATCTGTCACTACCTCCATTTCTTCCCCATCTATTTGCCAGGAATTGAGAGGGCTGGATGCCATGATCTTGGTTTTCTTAATGTTGAATTTCAAGCCAACTTTTGCACTCTCCTTCTTCACCCGCGTCAAGAGGCTCCTTAGTTCCTCTTTACTTTCTGCCATTAGAGTGATATCATCTGCATATCTTAAGTTGTTCATATTTCTCCTGACAATTTTAATTCCAACTTTTGATTCATCTAGCCCTGCGTTTCTCATGATGTGCTCTGCATATAAGTTAAACAGGCAGGGTGACAGTATACAGCCTTGCTGGACTCCTTTCCCAATTTTGAACCAATCAGTGATTCCGTGTCCAGTTCTCACTGTTGCTTCTTGACCCGCATATAGGTTTCTCAAGAGACAAATAAGATGGTCTGGTATTCCCATCTCTTTAAGGACTTGCCACAGTTTGTTATGATCCACACAATCAAATGCTTTAGCATAGTTAATAAAAGCAGAAGTAGATGTTTTTCCGGAACTCCCTAGCTTTCTCCATGATCCAACGTATGTTGTCAATTTGATCTCTAGTTCCTCTTTCTCTTTGAAATCCTGCCTGTACTGCTGGAAGTTCTCGATCCACATACTGCTGGAGTTTAGCTTGTAGGATTTTAAGCATAACTTTACTAGCATGTGAAATGAGTGCAATGGTGCGATAGTTTGAACATTCTTTGGCATTGCCTTTCTTTGGAATTGGAATGTAAACTGACCTTTTCCAATCCTGTGTCCACTTTTGAGTTTCCCAAATTTGCTGGCAAATTGAGTGTAGCACTTTTACTGCTTCGTCTTTTAAGATTTTTTTTTTTTTATTGAAAAGTTTTTCAGTACATTTTAATTATTACATCCCATCCCCCAACCCTTCCCAACCCTATCCCACCCTCTCACCCTCCCCTTCCCCCCTCCCCCCCCCGGACTTCCCAGAGCTAGATACAAGGTATAAAAATAAAGTAACCAATCATAAACTCCCATATACTAACAACAATAAACTATTAAATCTCTCGCACTTTAGCTCTTATAAATTGACTACAAGCAATATACTTATTCAAATGCTAGATGAAACTTTTTAGTCCCGTATTTATTCTGGATGTAATCAATCCATTTCTTCCACTCCACAATATATCGTTGTTGTGAATGGTCTTTCAAATATGCTGAAATCTTCGCCATTTCCGCCAGGTTGGAAACTTTTAAAGTCCATTCCTCTATGGTCGGCAGTTCTTCCTTCTTCCAGTATTGCCCTATTAAAAGTCTCGCTGCCGTAATTAAGTTCAACATCAAATTAATGTCCAGCACAGTAGTATCAGTAATAATGCCCAGTAAGAACAACTGCGGACAAAACTTTATCCTTTTCTTGAATATCTTCTGCATATTCCACCAAATTTTAATCCAAAATGCTTTAATCTTTTTACAAGTCCACCATATATGAAAGTACGTTGCATCTTGATCACCACATCTCCCACATTTAGGCTGATAATTCGGATACATACTTGCTAATTTTCTAGGATCTAAATGCCACCTATAAAACATTTTATAAAAATTCTCTCTTAAATTTTGAGCTTGCGTAAATTTCACATTTCTCACCCAGATCTTTTCCCAAGTGTCCATTGTGATAACTTCCTGAATATTCTGTGCCCATTTTATCATACAGTCCTTAACAATTTCTGTTTCTGAGTCAATCTCTATCAATGCAAGATATATCCGTTTAATATGTGCTGGTCCCTGATTTCTAATTTGTTTTACCAAATTTTCATCATCCATTAAAAAACCAATCTTCTGGTCCTCTTTCCACCTGGCTTGTAATTGTCCATATTGAAACCAAGTTTGTACAATCTTTTTTTTCTCGTAGAAGATTATATGACTTCAAACACCACACATTCCTCTCCAAACTCAAAATTTCCTTATATGTAATCACATCATGTTTAAATCCAACATTTATATTCTCTATTGCGTGTTTAGGTATTGCCCATAACAGTATCTTATAATTTAACTTTTGTCTGTGCTTTTTCCAAACTCGCAACAAAGCATACCTCAAAATATGCATTTTAAACACATTGTCTACCTTTTTGTCATACAATAAGTATGCATGCCAACCAAATAACAAATCATGCCCTTCGAGGTTTAATAATCTCCCCTGTGTCAAATTAATCCAATCACTTATAGCTGATAATGCAGCAGCTTCATAATATAATTTAAAATTGGGCATTCTTAGACCACCTCTTTCACGCGTATCCTGCATAAGTCTTTTAAGATTTTGAATAGCTCAGCTGGAATACTGTCACCTCCACTAGCTTTTGTTGTTGCTCAGATTTTCTAAGGCCCACTTCACTTCACATTCTAGGATGTCTGGTTCGAGGTCAGTGACCACCCCATTGTGGTTATCTGGGACGTTAAGCTCGTTCTTGTATTTTGCCACCTCTTCTTAATCTCTTCTGCCTCTGTTAGGTCCCTGCCATTTTGGTCCTTTATCATGCCCATCTTTGCATGAAATGTTCTCTTCATCTCTCCAATTTTCTTGAAGAAATTTCTGGTCCTCCCTATTCTATTGTTTCTTTGCACTGTTCATTTAAGAGGGCATTCTTATCTCTTCTAGCTATTTTCTGGAATTCTGAATTCAATTGGGTGTGTCTTTTTGTCACTTGCCATTCGCTTCCCTTCCTTCCTCAGCTATTTGCAAAGCTTCCTCAGACAGCCATTTTCCTTTCTTGCATTTCTTTCTTTGGGATGGTTTTAGTTGCTACCTCTTGTACAATGTTGCGAACCTCTGTCCTTAGTTCTTCAGGCATTCTAGGTATCAGATCTAATTCCTTAAATCTATTTGTCACCTCCCCTGTCATGGTCCGATCACTTCCTTCTCCAGCTAGACTTTCAGTTTGCTACCCCCTGCCGCTGGGAGGCGGAACTGACCAGGTGGTTCCGCCCCAGGTGCCTGATGGACCCTGAAAGGTTCCAGACGGAGCTTGGGACATTTCCTGCTTCCCTTGCCCACGACTCTGCCGAGGCCCTAGTAGAAGCCTGGGAGAGGGCGGCTGCTAGGGTCTTGGATCGAGTTGTGCCTTTGCGGCCTCTCACCCGGCGCAGACCCCTGGTGGCCCCCTGGTTTACCGAGGGGCTCTGAGAGATGAAGCACCGGAAAAGACTCCTAGAGAGCTGTTGGAGGTCCAGCGGATCTGAATCTGATCGAACACAGCTAAGAACTTATTTTAAGTCTTACCTGGTGGCGATGGAAGCGGTAAAGCATGTTTACTTTTCCGCTCTCATTGCGTCTGCAGATAACCGCCCAGCCACCCTGTTTAGAGTGACCCGCTCCCTGTTTAACCAAGGACCGAGGGATGACCCCTTGCAGGGTAGGGCTGAGGAATTTGTGCAGTATCTGCAGGACAAAATTGCTCAGATCTGGACTGGCTTGGACTCTGACTGGGTAGAGTCCGGCAGAGTGGAGAGGGCAGGCCTTGATTATACCATTTGGGGTGAGTTTGACCCTGTGACTCCGGATGATGTGGACAGGATCATGCGTAAACTGAGCGCTACCACTTGTTTATTGGACCCATGTCCCTCCTGGGTGGTTTCGGCCACCCGGGAGGTGACAGGCAGTGGTCAATGCTTCTTTGACAGAGGGTGTCTTCCCCTCCTCCTTGAAAGAAGCAGTGGTGAGGCCCCTCCTCAAGAAGCCTGCCCTGGACCCGGCCTTGTTGAATAACTACCGTCCTGTCTCCAACCTTCGCTTTGTAGTGAAGGTTGTTGAGAGTGTGGTGGTGCGTCAGCTCCCGCAATTCCTGGAGGAAGCAGACTATCTGGACCCGTACCAGTCCAGTTTCAGACCCGGCTACAGCACAGAAATGGCATAGGTCGCACTGGTGGATGATCTCTGGCAGGCCCGGTACAGGAGCTGTTCCTCTGTCCTGGTCCTACTTGACCTCTCAGCGGCTTTTGATACCATCGACCATGGTATCCTGTTGCGATGGCTCGAGGGGTTGGGAGTGGGAGGAATGGTTTTACGGTGGTTCTCCTACTTTTCGGGCCATTCGCAGTTTGTATTGGCAGGGGGACAGAGATCTACCCCAAGGCCCCTCACTTGTGGGGTGCCTTAGGGGTCGGTTCTCTCCCCCCTCCTGTTTAACATCTACATGAAGCTGCTGGGTGAGATCATCCGTGGTTTCGGGGTGAGGTATCACCAATATGCAGATTATACCCAGTTGTTCATCTCCACCCTGAACCAACCCAGTGATGCCCTTGACGTGATGTCCCGGTGCCTGGAGGCGGTGCAGGTCTGGATGGGAAGGAACAGGCTCAGGCTCAACCCCTCCAAGACTGAGTGGCTGTGGATATCGGCATCTCGTACTGTCCAAAAAGTTCCTTCTCTTTTGATGGGGGGGGAGGTATTGCCCCCCTCAGAAAGAGCTCTCAACTTGGATGTCCTCTTGGATTCATGGCTCAACTTGGATGATCATCTAACGGCCGTGACCAGGGGGGCCTTCGCACAGGTTCGCCTAGTGCGCCAGTTGCACCCTTTTTTGGACCCACGCCCTCGTCACTTCTCGTTTGGATTACTGCAATGCTCTTTACATGGGGCTGCCCTTGAAGAGCACCCAGAGGCTTCAACTGGTGCAGAATGCGGCCGCACGGGTGCTTATGGGAGTATCTTGGTACTCCCATGTTACACCACTCCTGCACGAGCTGCGTTGGCTTCCGGTTGCCCTCCAGGTGCGATTCAAGGTGTTGGTTATAACCTTTAAAGCCCTACATGGCTTAGGCCCGGGGTACTTGCATGACCACTTGCGGCCATTGTCAACCTCCGATTGCCCAGTTCGC
>JAKJMR010016667.1:0-31778 GCA_024449315.1 Daboia siamensis | reverse complement strand
TTCTTTTACCTTCTAATAACAAGTCCACAATAACATATCTTCCTTGTTGATCAGCTTCAATTAATTCTGCCGTAATTGTATTCTTGACATAAATAACCACTCCATTTTTCTTGTTAACTGCAGACGCAATAAATTGTGTACCTAATCTTGAATTTGATAAATACTTTTGGTCCATAACTCTAATATGTGTTTCTTGTAAACAAATAACGTCAGTCTTAAATTGCTTTAAATATTGAAAAATTTTCTTTCTCTTTTGTGGTGAGTTTAATCCATTAACGTTCCAAGTTAAAAACTTAGTCACCATTTCTGGCAACCCGAAGCTTTTGAAGCGCGTCATCCAAAATCCCTTTTACATTTTTAGGTCGCGCTCCTCCCACAGCTTGGCTATAGGTACATTTTGAAGGTTCCACAACATTCTGCTGGGCTTGGTCTTGATCACGCCTGGCTCGTCTCGAAGCAGCTCGGGTGACCCTCTGGTCCTTTGCTTCTTCTACTGTTGAAATTTGAATCACTCCTGGTGCTGTCTCATCTATCTGTATTCCTTCAGCTTCATAAGACTTTCCCTCCTTTGTTGATTCCAGAAGTGGTATAGGGATTGCTTTTAAAACATTACTATAAAAATCACGTGCCTTCTTGATCTTTGCTTTTATAAGATTACTAATCTGAGGCTTCTTCCTTCTTTTTGGGCACACACATACATAGAGCACATAGAGTTTCACCTCCTGATAGGCTCTAGGTAGCTAGGTGCTAGACTTTGCCTGGCCATGTGATGTTTTCAGTCAATAAATCTCCTTTATCTTATAAAACCTGCTTCATGGATTATCACTAAGGTTTCATTTCCACTGTCAGAAATATACACATGTACAGTACACTTCAAACTACAATCAAAGTGAACTTAGTCCCTCAAAAGAGGATTATAAAACCCCCAACAACTGATATCTTCGCATCAGCTAAGTCCGGTGGCTTGAAGAGGCTTCAAGAAAAACATTAAAATGTTTCTATTCATATTCTTTTAAATATATTTATGTGTGAGGATTTTAATGTTTTAATGCTGGAGGCTTCCAAGAGTTGTTCACTATGAGATTGGCAACAAACAAACAAACAAATAAATAAATAAATAATGCAAACGGGTAGTCTGCCCAACTCAGACAGCTGCTTCAAATTTCTCACTGAAGGGACATGGAAAGAATGGTACCTACTATAATGAATCCTTTGAAATATATGAAGACCCTAAGTTCTCCATTCTTAATAATGGCCCTCCAAACAGGTTATGAGATTGTAATCATCATAATACATGATTTTATATTTTATACATGGGGCTTTCAGGAGAGAAAACTTAGCTCTACTAAGTAGAGTCAAAAGCCTGCTTGGGATTTCTGAAGATGGAGAAATGGGATTCTCTCCAGATTCTAGTGCTGCAATAATGTCAGTAGTAAGGGAAAGCACTGTAATTAATTAGACTTCTCTAAGGAATTTCCCTGCCAGTCAAGATGTTATGGAAATCTGGGTGATAGAATAAAGAAACAAAGTCAGAATCTATTTAAGGAGGGCAGGAAAGGACCAGCAAGAAATAATACTCTGTCATTTTGGCCTTCAGGATTTGACTAACAAAAGGTTGTGTAAGGTCATGAAACCATATGCAAAGCAATTGTAATATTATAAAATATTAAAATCATTGCAACCATCTTCTTACAAATCAGGCTATAAATGAAGGTGTCACTATTCATCAAAGCAGTTGTTTTTATGACCATTCCATTAGGAATAAAATACAGTTGATGGGAAGGGAAAAATGGAGCTCTGGGAAGCAAGTTTTATTGTCAAGATGATGATGCTTTTTATGGTCCTGCCTTGTAGTGTCTGCAAGCTGCAATTCATTGATCCCGGTACAAAGACTTATTCTGCCAAGTGCAGTGTAAGTGAGCCACTTCCCACTTTGCATGAGTTTTACCAGCCAGGAGACCTTGTCATTGGAGAAATTACTTCCCAAGTCTTTTATCTGCGTTTCCCAACGAATTTTGGTGAAAAACCCTCTCCAGTGTTGATCCACAAAGCCATGTAAGGAATTCTCTTCTCCTATGATCCTTTTGTTTAGACTTTATTGACTGGGAACAGAATCGGACAAGAATTTGAAGAGCAATCTTATGAGCAGAATTGGATAGATGCAAATAGTCTCTGGGATTGGTTTTTCCTAATTTAATCTAGATCCTTTCACTTTTAGCAACGTACTCCACAACTGAAGGGGGGGGGGAACCTTTAAAATGGTGATGCTAAGGGGAAAGGGCTCCTGCAAATACAAATAAGTTTGGCAGTTTTTCCTCCTTCACAGAAATTATCCTGGTAGAAACTGCTAATAGTCAGGCCACATGCACTCATGCTTAAGATGATAGTAGAAGAAGCTAAGGACTAAGCTGAAAAATTAAGTTCTTTGGTTCAACTCTGCATTTTTCTTCTTTCTAATATGGACATAACTTATGGAATGTTGTAAAAATAATTATAGCAAATGTGAAGTAATTGTTCATATTTATTACATAAAATTAGGTACAGGCAACTTCTATAGTTAGCATACAAGATCTAAAATTCCTATAAAATATTACATATCACATTTCCTAAATAATTTCTTCAATATAATTATATAGACTCCTCAAATCACTACAAGGCGCCATCAGTGAGAATATACTTTGAAAACAGAAGTTGGGAGTAGGAAATAGATATACAGACATAATAAAAGATAGAGTGTTTTCCTTCATGCGTATTTCAGAAAGATAGCTATTATTTATTGAAGGTGAAAGGCTACAGCTCAAGTCACAAATGACCATGAAGATGATGAGACTATTGGTACTTCTATTAAACAACAAATCTCTTTCATTGCAGTATGATGCCAAAGAGTTACAAGCATGCTCTTGCCTTAGTGTTTGCTATAAAGGAAATCAATGACAATCCTTCCATTTTACCAAACACCACAATGGGATTCCACATCTATGATAGCTATCATGATCCCCAAATAACATTTATGAGCACTTTTGGTCTTCTTTCCACCCGGCATAGATTTTTGCCCAACTACGGATGTGATAGCCAAAGTCCTCTGATAGCCACCATCGGGGGATTTTGTTCCAAGATCACCCTGCATGTGGCTATTGCCTTAGATGCCTACAAGATACCACAGGTAGGATTGAAATGTGATAGCAAATATTTCAAATGAAACTGGATTTTTCCTCACTTTGATCATGAATGGTTATTCATTTTAAAAGGGAAACCATATATAATTTAGATAGATCAGGTTGATTCTTTGAACTTCAGCTCTAATATTGGAGGTAATCTGTTTTAGCACTATCTATCAATTAAGATTTACACACATAAGAATAATGGGAAAAGACAATTAAATTATCTTTATTAACCACCATGGATCACTATTTTATCCCTATCACATTTTTTCTTCTTATAATATCAATTCCCAAACCAGGCTTATTCAGAGAAAATTCAATATTGATTTTTTTTTAGAAAATTCAAAAGTCAGTATTGGATTAGAGTCATGGCAGAAGCTTACTCATTTAACAAAAGTAAAATATATTGTAAGTTAGAGATAATTTTTTGTTCAAGGTCTGCATTCATATACACTTGAGAACATGTGTGTGCTTGGCTGTAACTTCAGCTCCAATTTGAATAAGAGGTTTAGGACTGCCAGAATCCCCTCCAAAGTCCTTCAAGTGGGTCCCCTAGAGACATAAATATTATCTCTAGTAGTAGCAATAATATATATAGTAAATAAATCATAAATATAATTGTTCCAATGATAGAGAGAAAATATTAAATGCATCACTGAAGAGTTTTCACACTAAAGAAATATATTCTGAAGAACATTTAATTGTAAATTAAATGAATTCAAATTTAGTTTTTATCCTGGACCCTTTGCTATTTTGGAATGTGCCCCTGTTTAGCCTGATATCCAGATGAGAAAATTTTGCCCATTATTGTCTCTAAATGAGAATGTCAAGAATGAAACTTTGGCAGCTGCATCCCTCTTCGTTTCAAATTAGCAATAGAGTAAGGGGGGAGGTGTTGCTTGAGAATGGTTTAGATGGAGAAACAAAACCTCTATAATTCCACTGAAGACCACGAGAGCCTGAAATCTTTCCAAGGACACTGCAGCAGATGTGGAGAGGAAGCAGATGGTTCCGATAACAAAGTGAAATCATTTACATGGACTATATGAGAGGGTGGGGGTTTGGCCAGATAAATTATTGTTTAATTCTATGAGCTGGTGTCTGAGAACATCAGAGTTAGTTTTGCTTCAACATTACCATGTCGTGTATTCAATAAACAGTATGATTTTTGGGAAACGGAATGAAGTTTTATTTGGATTCTCAAGCTGGATATTGACAGAGAAATTTGAGAAATATCCAGTTATGCAAACCTGATTGATATAAAGTATAGATTTTATTTTATATTAAATATTAGCTAAGCAGTTAAAATATGGTAGCAAGAGATGTGAATAACAGACATATCATATACTGTACAACTTATACTGCTTTCAAAAAAGTGTTTCAATATGTTCTTTTAGCTTGTTTATGGTTCTTTTGATTCCAGTATGAATAAGAAAATGTCACTATCCTCTTTGTATCAAATGGTCCCAGATGAATACCATCAATGCACTGGGGTTATCCAGTTGCTTTTGCATTTCAGATGGACTTGGGTTGGGCTCTTCACTGTAGACAATGATAATGGGGATAGGTTTCTGCAAATATTGGAGCCCATGATTTTTGCAAAAGGCATCTGTTTTGCCTTTGTGGAAAAAACATTAAAATGGACTTTTGCAGATAGTATGCTGGATGTGTTTTCAAATGAGGAAAAAATATTTTCAACTCTTATGGGAAGCAATGCAAATGTGTTCATTGTATATGGCACCCCTCCATCCCTGCTGAATTTGAGCTGGAAACTTCGTGTGACTATTTTGGATTCATATTTGGGTAAGGTGTGGATTCTGACATCACACTGGGATTTCAGATCCAGTACATTCCATGGAGATCATAACATGCAACCTTTCCATGGAGCCATATCTTTGTCTCTTCATTCCAATGAACCTCTAGGATTCAGGACATTTTTTCAAAGCATAAATCCCTCCTGGGCAAAGGAAGATGGCTTTGTCAAAGACTTTTGGGAGCAGAGTTTCAACTGTTCATTCAAAAACATTATTGCGCAAGAGGAAAGTAAAACCAAAAAACACTGCACTGGAAAAGAGATACTTGAAAACCTTCCGAGTACTTATTTTGAAATGATTATGACTGGCCACTCTTACAATGTTTATAATGCTGCCCTGGCTGTTGCATATGCTCTGCACAATATATATGAATCCAGATCCTTACACAGATCATGGCCTGCTGGCAAGATGTTAGATTTTTGGAATTTGCAGCCATGGCAGGTAATAACATCATATGCTTTGTCTTCACAGGTTGCAAAATTATATTACAGTATTTCCCAAGGATATATTTCTGTCTATTGCTGATTCATCCAGGAATCATATGTTGGAAGTATTGTAATCTAAGTGGAGATCCTCTCCTATTTTAGATAGAAACATTGTCAGCAATAACATATTTATTTATTTATTTATTTATTTGTATTTGTATACCGCCCTTCTCCCGAAGGACTCAGGGCGGTGAACAGGGCAATTAATAAAAATACAAGAATACAAACATTAAAAAGGATTAAACAAATGCCCAGAAACTAACAACAATAAGTTAAAATACATTAAAACTATATTAAAAAATCCCAACCCATCACCCATCAGGCCAGGCCGGCTTGTTCAAACAGGTAGGTCTTCAGATCGCGTCAGAAGGAGCGAAGGTCGGGAGCCATCCGGAGCTCAACCGGCAGTTGATTCCACAAATCCGGAGCGCCCACAGAGAAGGACCTCCCCCTGGGGGCCACCAGATGACACTCTCTGACTGGTGGCACCCTGAGGAGGCCCTCTCTGTGGGAACGCACGGGGCGGAGGGAAGTCGATGCCGGCAGCATATGTGTAAATAGAGCTCAATGCTTGCTATTTAAGACTTTTTTTAAAAAAAACTAAGTATTTTCTTCATTTCATGTACTGTACAGGGTCCATCATTTGAAAAATATACAAGGAAAATAATTTGACTTTTGATATAACCTCTGTCTAACCACTCAAAGGGCTAGAGCTAGAATTAGGCTCAATCTAAAATCTGAAAAATTATAGCTTAGCAGTCTCACTATAAGCATTTCAACTTCTTCTTTGTTCCTCTGAATCTTTTCCCTTTTTTCTCTTTCAAAATAGTTACATTCTTTTCTAAAGAATATTTTATTTAATAACAGTGCTGGAGAAACAGTGCACTTTGATGAGAACAGAGAATTAATCACTGGCTTTGACATTACGAATTGGGTGACTTTCCCTAATAAAACTTCTGCTAGAGTCAGAATTGGAAGGCTGGACCCTCATGTTACTCCAGGCACAGAATTATCCATTCAGGCTGAGCATATTGTATGGCAGAAAACTCTTAACCAGGTGAGATCAGATGTGTGTTAAAAGTCACAAGATCATTGGAATATAGAATACTTGAGTTAATAAATATTATATTTGACTCTTCAGTTCTTTTCAGTTCTTCAGTTCTTTAACAAGTTTCTGCTTTAAAAGATAGAGAAATTAAAATAATGAAATTTGGAGGGGTTTTTTTTAGGATTTCACATAACACCATGAGATGTGATTGTATAAGACTTCATTTGTCCATTGCTTTTCTATGACGTCTTTTGTAATAAGGGCTCAATGTGGAATACAAAGTGCTCCCTCTCATTTTTCCTCACAAAAACAAACCTGCGAGTAGGTTAGACTGAGTGTGATTTGCTTAAAGTCATCCAGAAGGGCTCCTGAGGCTGAGGACCAACTATCACCTGGGTCTCCCAGATTCTAGCCCAACATCTTAAATATTACACCATGCTAGTTCCCTTATTTGCACCATGGACTAGTGTTTAAAAGCCTTGCAAGTCTTTCATATCTCCAAAATAGTAGATACCTTGGGGCAGGGGGTTGTGGAGGAGTCAAAAAAGGTGCTGGTGATGACCTATAAAGCCCTTAATGGCTTGGGTCCGGACTATCTAAGGGAACACCTGCTGCTGGCATCAACTTCCCATCGTCCTGTGCGCTCCCACAAGGAGGGCCTTCTCAGGGTTCCGCTGGTTAAGAAATGCCGGCGGGTTATTCCCAGGGGAAGGGCGTTCTCTGTGGCTGCGCCGGCCCTATGGAACCAACTGCCCACGAAACATAGGATTGCCCCCGACCTTCGTTCATTTCACTGGGACCTGAAAACCTGGCTCTTCGAGCTGTCTGGCCCAGACTGAGGGGTTTTTAATTTTTAATTGGATTTTAGACTTAATTTTAGGGCTTAAATTTAATTACTGTTTTAACTGATTTTAACTTTTGTATTTTATGTTTTAATTGTCTTGTAAACCACCCTGAGTCCTACGGGAATAGGGCGGTATATAAACTCAATAAATAATAATAATAATAATTTATCCTTAGAAAGCTAAACCTTAGATTTGATTAGGTTAGTTATATTCAGAACCAGTTTTTAGCTCAGCCTTCTACTTTAGCCCTTCCCAACCTGATGTCTTTTGGTGGGACTTCTTCTCATGACTTTCCCCCAGTTGCCCTGGCCATTGAAACTGAATAGCATTTCAGAGTTCAACATTTGTCCACTTTCTTCTCTAATCTGCATTGGCTTCCAGTTGTCTTCCGGGTGAGATTCAAGGTGCTGGTAATGACCTATAAAGCCCTACATGGCATGGGTCCAGAGTACCTTAGGGAGCACCTGCGGCCGGCGTCAACTTCCCTCCGCCCAGTGCGCTCCCACAGAGAGGGCCTCCTCAGGGTGCCACCGGTCAGAGAATGCCGACTGATGGCCCCCAGGGAGAGGGCGTTCTCTGTGGGTGCGCCTGACCTTTGGAACCATTTACCGGTTGAGCTCCGGATGGCTCCCGACCTTCGCTCCTTCCGATGTGATCTAAAAACCTATTTGTTTGAACAAGCCGGCCTGGTCTGATGGGTCTGGGGTTTTAATTATTGTTTTTAAGTAATTTATTTATTGTATTTGGGCACTATGGTTTAATCTGTTTTTAATTTTTGTATTTTGTATTTTTGGTATTTATTGCCCTGTTCACTGCCCTGAGTCCTTCGGGAGAAGGGCGGTATACAAATTAAATTAAATTAAATAAATAAATAAATAAATAAATAAATAAATAAATAATCCCCAAAGTCTGAAATCTAAAATATCAGTATGTATTGTGCATAACCATTCTCTACTGATATTTCTGTGAAGGTGGTACCCATTTCTTTGTGCAATGACAACTGCCAACCTGGTTATCAAAAGAAACCAAGGGAAGGAAAACCATTTTGTTGTTATGATTGTGCTCCATGTCCAGAAGGGAAGATTTCAGATCAGAAAGGTAGAATATTTGAGCTTCATTTTAACATCTAGTAAACTATAAATCTGGAAAATGAAAATTTCCCATGGTATCATACTCTTTTTGTTAGACAAACTTTTTGCATATATCTGAAATCAGCGATCTCTGGAGTGCAGTCCAGTTTGTCCAGTTTCTCTCTGTCCTTTTGATGTTTGCATGCTATAAAGATTTTTCATCTCATTTCTGCATTGAATGTGTTTTTTTAAAAATAGTGCACATTATTTTAACTTGTAATGTGGGATGCCAGTTAACAGGATTATTTTTCTTCCTTAAAAATAATAGATAATGGTTATATCATCTAATGTTGATCCCAGAGAGAATTGGGGCTGCCAATGGCCTTGACGGTGTCAAATGACAATAGTCCCTTCCTTTTCTTTCAAAAACTTTTCACAGAAGAAAAATCTTAAGTATCTCATTTACCCATAAGACAGTCTTTTTATTATTATTCATTCAACACTTCTGGCAGGAGAGATAAGCCTCTTACTTTAAAATCTGCACTTTGAAACTGTTCCAGATTATTATAATCTGTCTATAATACTTTTTAGGGGAAGTTTTGTACCCCAACCACAATCCTCATTGCTATTTCAGATCAGCAACTGTTTTCCTTATTCCCAAAATGGCTTGTCATAGGCTGTCAAAGCTGAGTTCTTAACTAAGGCAACACTAAGTCAGGCACATTCCATCTTGGAGTTCATATATTTACACTAACAACTTTGTTTTGTGTTCTTTTTTTCTTTCCATTTCCAGGTGGAGATGTTTGTATCAATTGTCCAGAAGATCAGTATTCAAATAGGGATCAAGACCAATGCATTCCCAAGATTATAAGTTACCTGTCATATAATGAACCCCTAGGGATCACTTTAGCTTCATCTGCTACTGTCTTTGCTCTGATCACAGCCATTGTGTTTGCAATCTTTCTAAAGCACCAGGACACTCCCATCATCAAAACTAGTAACAGAGGCCTCACCTACATCTTTCTTATCTCCCTCCTGTTTTGCTTTCTCTGTCCCTTGCTATTTATTGGTGAACCAAAGATGTTGACTTGCCTTACCCGGCAGACAGCATTTGGCATCATCTTCTCTGTTGCTCTCTCATCTCTTTTGGCTAAAACAATCACTGTGGTTATGGCATTCACAATTACTAAACCAGGATCCTGGATGATAAAGTGGTTGGGAAAAAGATTGTCAGTCTTTGTTGTCCTTTTCTTCTCTCTTATCCAAGCAGGACTTTGCACGGTTTGGCTAAGTATTTCTCCTCCATTCCCACATATGGATATGCATTCATTGAAAGGGAAAATCGTAATAGTTTGTGATGAACAAACTATTTTTTTGTTTGGCTGTGTGCTAGGTTATTTGGGTCTTTTGGCCATTCTTTGTTTCATTGCTGCTTTTTTTGTTAGGAAGCTACCTGCCAGTTTTAATGAATCCAAATTCATTGCTTTCAGCATGGTGGTCTTTTGCAGTGTTTGGTTATCATTTGTGCCAACCTACTTGAGCACAAGAGGGAAATACATGGTGGCCGTGGAGATCTTCTCTATCTTATCATCCAGTGCTGGGCTACTAGGTAGCATTTGTTTCCCCAAATACTATATTCTTGTGCTGAGGCCCCAGCTTAATAACAGGGAAAGAATAGTAAAGGAAAAATAATAAAATATGAGTACTTATTTTGTTTCTTTGGTGCGATCATGTCATAGGCCATATCACATCTGAATCTGGTGTTAGTTTCTAAGATAGTTTCTTTGTATGAGAAATGATTACAACCATCTAAATAATAATCTCTAAATGCAAAAATGGGGTTTTATTTCCTATTGTGCAAATGTTATCTACTAATTATAGTCTTTATCTGTGATGCCCCTTTCTTTGTTCCCCTCAAAATCCCCTCCCTTTCATAAAGTGCAGTATGTATAGCTCCAAAACTGCTATTTTGGGACCTATAAAAACAGAAATCTATAGATTGTAGTATCACTGTATATTCCTTTTCCCTGGTAATAGCCATCATTGTCATCATTATTTCCACAAATTATATTGTTTTCTAATTTTGCATACTTCTTTGGTTCTCATGTCAAGAGAGCAACTATATGTGAGATGGACAGATGCTCTGATCACACATTCATCTTTTCCTGGAGTCATTCAAAGCCTTTGCTCCAATACTTCCAGATGTTCCTCTACTCTATGGCGTGAACATTCAATCAAAGAGTGACAAGAATTATTGCTCCTGAGGCCTGAAACTGTACACAAGGGAGGAGAGTTGACCAGAATAATGCCAACTCCCTCTGTCAGGGTCATTGTCAGTTCTATAAATATAGATACTATCTATGTGAAATAAATGTTTTCTGTCTTTATGAAGGGTGAAAAACCCAGGCTTATGGGAATAGGTTTACTTGTCAAAGTCTCTGCTTCACTCTGCTGAGCAAACAGGTGTCCAAATTCCAGAAGCCACCTGCATTTTCAAGGAGACCACCTTCAAAACAGGCAATTCACTGGCTGAAAGAAAATGAAGAAGCAAACAAAACATAGCAGACTTCATAAGCATAGCATGTTCCACACCTATTCTCTGAATTGTTCTGAAAATCATAGTGCAAAGTACTCAAGGGATAGCATGGACAAGCTTAAAACAGTGTTCAGTATCTTAAACTGGGCATATTATAATTCACTTGGAGGTTTGTTGTATTTATTTATTTATTTATTCAGGCCTGCTGGCATACCTTGGTCATAAAGGACCTTCAGAAGCCTAGAAGTGATGAAGCATCCTCACATCAAGGGGAAAAGATTCCACAATGTGGGTGCCACAGCAGAAAAGACACACCACTACGTCCTGCCAAATGAAGCTCCATAGATGACGGGACTCTTAACATGCCCATTCTAATAGGCAAGGCAGATGAAATTGGGGAAGGGTACCTCCTAATTGGGAGATGACCAGGACACGAGTAACCAAGAGTAAGTTTCCTTGATCCAGGACTGGGTGCAACTTGTGCACAATACCAAAGTATGCAAAGGCTCTCCTAGTCACAAGCAGGAGTCCTGAGTCCAGGAGGACCCCCAGATTGCACACAGGGTCCATTAACAGTAGTGCAACCCCCATCCAGTAGCAAAGATATAAAGTTTCACAACTAAAGTCACTTAGTCTTGCCAGGATTCAGTTGAAACCAGAGCCTTATACCCTCTGGACATCTGAATAAGACATCCACAGCATCACTTAATTTGCCAGAGGTGGAGATGATTTTAGAGAATTTTATAGGTATAAATGTACAAGTAGAGAAGGGAGGGATTCTCTATGGATTGCTCTCTTTTTAGGTATCCATAATCGTGTTTACAAATTTTTTAAGACATTTTCTAAATTATAAGTGGTATGCCAAGTAGCTCTATTAACACCCAGAGTTGCAGAAGAACCCCCCCTCTGAAATCCCTAATACAATGCTTACCAGACCCATTGGATTCTTGTGATTTTATCTGTACACAAAGAATGGATCCTTCCTCTTCAAACTACACCCAGATCAAGGACTAGGAAAAATCCAGTGACCCCTTGAACCTGGAAAGCAAGAGGGAAAGGCCAATGAATGAAATTTGTCTGATTACAGTGGGGCGATTCCATCTCCTTCTGCTTCAAGGATGTTAGGGTTTAAAAAAAGATAATCAAAAAGGATTGTAGGGGGAAGGGATAATGGTGAAACATCTTTTGACAACCTCTGACAAACTTCATCAGGAAAAGACTGGTGAAGTTTGTCAGTTTGCAGCTCTCACTGCAAAAGCAAGACACTCTCTGTCCTTGTCTAAACACTAGGAATGTAGATGTTCTTCTGGTGCTGTTTCCATCAATAATGCCAGTGGTGAGCTGAGAGACTCAATATAGGCTACAACCATGCCTTAATACAAAGTGTGGGTACAGCAAATTACCTGGAGGGCTATACACATTCCATGGTACACCAATTTGAGATTCCTTCAGTCCCAGATGGGTTTACAGGGAAAGCATTGCACCAATGCCTACACACTCCTATACAGAAATTATATCTTCTTTTTAAAAATACATTTTGCAGTTTATATATATCTCTATATACTACTTTTTACTTTTTCATTTTATGCATACTAGAAGTAATTATCTAAATGAATATCCAATGGATCACCGAATCCATTTTTATCACAAAGTAAGACCATGCTTCTTGTAGTGTATGCTGGCATAGCATACACGTGTGATAGCTGAATAAGGAGGTGCAGAGCTGAACAGCTCCATGCAGGAACAGTGTTTGGTGGGAAAGCCAGATTTAAAGGGATTGGCTGCCCCGCCGGCGGGAAACCTGAGTTTAAACCCATTGGCCAGGCATTCACCTGGTCAGGTATAAAATAAAGCAGGTAACCTTTGTTCCCCAGTTCGGACCATGCTATCTCCTAATAAAGACACTTGCACACCTCACATCTGTGTCTCATAGATCCGCGAACCCGACTTAACAATTGGCGACGAGGATGGGATCCTGCTTTGAGGGGCTGTAGGACACCCCACAGGAGTAGCATCCGCCGGGAACCTGGCTGAAGTCGGAGCAGGAACGGTCAGATCAGACACAATGGCTCAGGTCGGTCAGACTTCTGTTTTCAATAGCGCCCATCCAGAGGAATGGGAAGCCTTTGTGGGGCAGCTGGAATTTTATTTAAAGGTGAACCACATTACGGAGGATGGTATGAAAGTTGCTGCCCTGCTCAGCACATGCAGAAAGGACATTTACAAACTGGCGGTGGGTCTGTGTTCACCCACAGCCATTGGCGAGGTAAAGTATGATGATCTCATTGACAAGCTGAATCAGCACTTCAACCCGCACATGTCTGAGCTGGCGTGGAGGTACCAGTTTGTAAAGAGAGACCAGCTGCCAGGCGAATTGGTATCGGCGTTCATGGCCGCAGTCCGGCAGGCGGCTCGCCTTTGTAATTTCAAGAACTGCGAGACTGAATCGTCTTCGGTCTCAGGGACCAAAAATTGAGGCAGAAATTGTTTGCCAAACCAGGACTGACCCTTAAGGAAGTACAGGAAGAAGTACTGGCCTGGGAGTTAGCGGAGAAACCAGAGCCAAGCGAATCCAGCCATAGCAACCAGGGAAGCACCGTTCATCAGATGCATGGGGCCAGAGGAAGCAGCGAGGATGGACTTTTGGCAGAGGTGGATGCACTACATCCAGTGGCGTAGCGTGAGGGGTGCAGGGGGGGCCGGCCACACCGGCCGCAACATCTGGGGGGGGCACGCTCGCACTCGCAGCTCTCTGCCCCTGCCTGGCTCACTCACTCTCTCTCACTGCAGTGCTGGCTGTGCAAATCCAATCCGAGCCACCGGGTCGCTGCCCACTGTGGAGGGGGGTGGGTGCCAGGCGTGCGGTGCCTTGCCCTGGGTGCTGACAACCCACGCTACGCCACTGACTACATCGCAGAGCAACCCATCCGTCGGGGCAACGTGACAGCCCAAGGGGTCAACGGCCAACAACCGCAACCAACAGCCAGGCCAAGAAATGCTCCGGATGCAAGTGCCGCGTGGCTAAACAGAAATGCGCCGGGTGTGGCAGGAGTCATCACTGATCAACCTGCAAATTCAGGACAGCCAAATGCCAAGCATGTGGCAAGATGGGACACATCGCGTCCGTTTGCCGGAGCCGGAGCCGAGACACACTGCACAAGCTGGATGCTGAAGTTCACCTGCTGTCAGGTACCGGGCCTCCGAAATGCATCGCGCCTATGAGCTACACCGAGAGCAGATGAGCGGTTTGTAACACGGGAGCTCATAAATCGCAGCTCGTAAATGTGCAGCTCGAAGGGGTTCCCTGTAAAATGGAGCTGGACTCCGGCTCCACTGTCTCTGTCATTTCACACGAGACCTATAAGTGAATTTGCAACAGGAGTGGCCAGCGGGTTCCCTTGAGGCCATCTAGCATTACCCTTACCAATTTTCAGAATACCCCAATACAAGTCCGGGGGGAGGCTACTTTCTCTGTCCAGTACAGAGAGTTCCAGGGGACCTTGGACGTCCTAGTGGTCACGAGACAAAGGACTAGCCTGTTAGGGTTAAACTGGTTCCAAGTGCTGGGAATTCGCATTATCGGAATTCACCAGACCCAGACGCTCAGCATCGAATCTGTGTGCAAGGCATTTGCAGATGTGTTCGATGAGACACTGGGAAAATACACGGGACCACCAATTGCGTTCAAATTGAACCCCAACATACAACCCATCAGAATCAAGCCCCGGAGGGTACCGTTCACATTAAAACATAAAATCGAGTGGCAACTCGACAAGCTAGTTGCGCAGGGGGTTTTACACCCGGTTGAGGGAGCTAAGTGGGAAACCCCCATCGTTACCCCACTCAAGGCAAATGGTGACGTAAGAATCTGCACTGATTATAAATGCACAGTCAATAAAGCGTTAAATCCACATGCATACCCAGTGCCCACAGTCAGCAGCATCCTTGCATCACTCCAGGGAGGCACGATCTTCACCAAACTAGATCTCGCTCAGGCTTATTTGCAACTCCTGGTCAATTCAGAGACCGCCGCTGCACAAACAATAGTCACCCACAAGGGGGCGTTCCGGGTAGACCGGCTG
Organism: Daboia siamensis; assembly: GCA_024449315.1. Classification (NCBI taxonomy): domain Eukaryota; kingdom Metazoa; phylum Chordata; class Lepidosauria; order Squamata; family Viperidae; genus Daboia; species Daboia siamensis. The sequence continues at coordinate 16,737 of JAKJMR010016667.1, read as the reverse complement.
CAGTTCGGAGTTAGTGTAGCTCCAGGCATCTTCCAGGAGGTGATGGAGCGAACGCTAAAAGGTATACCGGGAGTCTGCCCCTACTTTGACAATGTTCTCATTGCAGGGGACACAGAGGAGATTCTGGTAGAATGACTGCAGGCTGTTTTGGAAAGATTTTGTGCAACTGGCCTTAAGCTTAAAAGAGATAAGTGCAGCATTGGGGTGCCAGAAACGGAATTTTTGGGGTTTAGAATTGATGCTCAGGGGGTTCATCCTGCAGCATCCAAGGTGCAAGCAATCAAAGAGGCTCCCACACCTAAAAACAAGGCAGAACTGCAAGCTTTCCTGGGGTTACTTAACTTTTATCACACTTTTTTACCCCACAAGGCATCTATTGCTGAACCTTTGCACAGGTTGTTGGACAAGCACTCCACATGGAACTGGACAAAGACACATGACACCAGTTTCCAGTCTCTAAAAAACCTTTTGGCAAGCAATGCCACCATTACCCATTTTATTGAAAACAAACCAATCTGCATTGCTTGTGATGCATCCCCTTATGGAGTGGGGGCTGTGTTGAGCCACCTTGAAGACGATGGCAGACAAGTCCCTATTGCATATTACTCCAGGACATTGTCCTGGAGTAATATGCAATATGTCAAGCCCTTCGGGCTCGACAATTCACGCAGGGGTCCTGTCCACGCCCGCGGCTCCGGCGCCAGCAGCAGAACGGCCGCGCGAGTCAGCTGGGAGCCTCTCCACGCCCACGGCTCCCCTGGCAACAGCAGGGCGGCCGCACGAGTCAGCTGGAAGCCTCTCCTCTTCCTGCAGCTATTCCCGCGGAGCCATCGGGTCGGCCTGCGGGCGTGCGGGCGGGCAGCCCCCTCCTCCCCCAAGACTTCTCAGCTGCCTGCTCCGCGGCGGCGGCGTTGGGCGGCCTGCAGCCACACCCGGGTGACGGGGACTGGGGGGGGTCACGGCGCGGGGCGAAAGGCTGGTGGGAGGGGACAGTTCTGAGGCTCCAGGTCAGGGGGTAGGGGGGATTTTGAGTTGCGCCTACCTGTGCGCTGTTTGGTCCGTAGGGCCAGGGGGAAAACCACGGTGTGGGGAATTGGGGAAAGGGGTGGGGTTTTACGCAGGCTTGGGCGGATGCTGGTCTGCTCGGGGAAGGGCGGAGCTGATTGCCCAAGGATTGAAGAGTGCGTTGGGGGTGGGCAACTCCCAACGCTGACTTTGTTTCGCATGGACTTTCTGAAGTAAAGAAAACTCCTGCCGTCAACCGTTCCACGTTGTTGTCGTTTGATCTTTGTTGCTGGGGACGTGGACGGGTTTTGACACAATAATTTACTCATGTAAATTAGTGCACAAGCCGGGCAAGGAAATGGGGCATGCTGATGGCCTAAGCAGACTTCCTTTGAACAATGCTGAACCAGATCCAGCACCTGCAGCCCAAATATTGGCCATTCAAGGTCTGCCAGAATGTCCTCTCAGTACCAGGGACATTGCAACTGAAACACCAAAAGACAAGATTTTGAGTAGGGTCCAGACATGGGTGCACATGGGGTGGCAAGACAAATCCCCTGGGCCTGAATTCATGGCATTCTTCACCAGGAGACACGAGCTATCCTCACACAGGGGCTGCCTATTGTGGGGATGCCGGGTCATCATACCACAAACATTGAGAGATAGGGTCATTCACTCACTACATGAGGGTCACCCAGGGGTGGTATAGATGAAGGGATTGGCAAGAAGTTATCTGTGGTGGCCGAGCCTTGACAAGGACATTGAGGAACAGGTAGCTGGTTGCTACAACTGCCAAAGATCTCGGCCACCACAGCCACATGCCCCAGTCCACAAGTGGGAGGAAACACACACACCCCTGGTCCCGAATACACATTGACTATGCGGGCCCCTTGCACAATCAATCATTCTTGGTAGTGGTGGACAGCCACTCCAAATGGTTGGAGGTGGTACCTGTGAGTAGCATGACCACAACAGGGACTGTCCAAGTGCTCATGGGACTCTTTGCCACTCATGGCCTTCCTGATGTATTGGTCTCTGATAACGGTCCACAATTTACCTCCTCAGAATTCCAGGCATTTCTGAAGACCAATGGGATTAGAAACATCACCTCTGCTCCCTTCCATCCTTCGACTAATGGCTTGGCAGAATGCATGGTGCGCACCACAAAGGACGCATTGAAGCGCATAATCCAAGGGGACTGGAAACAACGTTTGGCCAAGTTTTTACTGCACCAACACACCACACCCTGCACCGCTACCGGAAAGAGCCCAGCCGAACTTTGTTGGGGAAAGCATCTCATAACTACTCTGGACAGACTACACCCAGACAGAGTGGCAGCAGACGTGGTACACCCAAAAGCCCCTAGGGAATTTTCAAAAGGGGACTCCATTTGGGCAAGGAACTACAGTTCTGGGAAAGCATGGGTGCAGGGAGAAGTGGTTGAGAAAACAGGGCCGCTGTCATACATCGTAAGGGTGGAGGGGGGCCTCCAATGGAGGAGACATGTTGACCAGCTCAGGCGTCGAGCACCTGAAATAGTGCCAGCCAGCAACATTCAGGAGGCCCTACCAAGACCTGAACTTACTCAGAGGGACCAAATAAACACAGTAAACAGAGAAGCATATCCCAATCCGTGGGTTTTGGAACAAATCAGACCCCACCAACATTAGGACCTGAGTAACGGGACTACAACATCTGGTACTAGCCCAGGAAGTCCCCATAACTCCAGGTCCAAGGAGGACAGGTGCATCCCCACACCTGAAACATCGCCACCTGCACCTGGGGCACACCACAACTCCAGGTCAAACAACTCAAAAAGCAACACCAGGCCTGAAGGGGGGTAACCCCTGAGATGTTCTGGCCAATCCCACAGGCCTCCTGCTTACCTCTCAGAGTATGTGTGATCTTGAGGGGTGGCAGGAAAAGCCTGTGTGGGAATTAAAGTGTATATAGTTATGTTGGGGGGGGGGGAAGGTTGGAAATTGGAAAAGGGTATTGTCTTTGCTTATGGGGGAAGGGGTGTAGTGTATGCTGGCATAGCATACATGTGTGATATCTGAATAAGGAGGCGCGGAGCTGGAGAGCTCCTTGCAGGAACAGCGTTTGGCGGGAAAGCCGGATTTAAAGGGATTGGCTGCCCAGCCGGCGGGAAACCTGAGCTTAAACCCATTGGCCAGGCATTCACCTGGTCAGGTATAAAATAAGGCAGGTAACCTTTGTTCCCCAGTTCAGACCACGCTATCTCCTAATAAAGACCTCACACCTCACGCCTGTGTCTCATCGATCCGCGAACCCGACTTAACACTTCTGTTTACCTCTTACACTTACAGCACAGAACTCACACATCATTTTTCTCACTTCTAATATTTTAGATGAGAGAAATTGCTTGCTTGCTGTGGCACACTGATTTGAGCATAGATAACATTCTCCTGCAAATATGATCTGTGGGGTGGGTCGCACAAGCATAGCCTCAAGCCTAGAAGGCAAATCCTAATGAAGAAAGATGTCCTTCTCTTTTGGTTGTAAGGCTAGCTTCATAGAGTCAAGGCCTGTATAAGAAAGATCTTGCAGTAAAATGTTCTCATGCTATCTTAGGGGGAAGAATGCCAGGTATATACCATATTTTGTTCTTAGTAGGCTCAGAAAACCAGGTGATATGAAAATATCTTACCAGTTGAGATTATGGCGGCATCTCATCTAGCCTAGTTTATATGGGCACCAGCTAAATTTGCATGTTTTTTGCAGATCAGACTGTAGTAGTCTGGTCCATATAACACAATGGGCCACAAAGCATGATTTACAAATCCAGCGGCTATGTTTATGCATCATGAGAAATCAAAAATCAGGATATGGCAACTTGAGGCCCAAGGTCACTAGAACTCCCTTGATTTCTTTTTTCAATCTCTGGACCCTTCTCATCAGAACTGAAAAATGGGTAGCAGAATTATCTCTCACTTTAGGAAGTAGCAAACCCAATAAATTGTAGTGTGAGTTTTAAAGTAAATTTAATACGTTTATATCATTAAAAAGGAAAAAAATCATCCCAAATCTGAAGGAAAATAGAGCTGACACTAGGCCTATCTGTATTTCACAGCTTCTGGAGGCAGGTTATTCCACTAATTAATTGTTCTAACTGTCACAAAATTGCAGTTATGTTCTGTTAACCTATTTATACTGTATAAACCACAACAGCTTATCTTGCATGTGCCAAAGCCCCTAAAGTTAAAAGCCTAAGTTACTCCATTTTATAAACTCACTCCTTAAATTTTAGTTAAAATTATTAAGATTAAATGCCATTAAGCAATTTCTAATCTATATATTTGTTTATATATTTTTACCTCTTACACCCAGAAATCTTAGCTCTTGGTTAAGTTGGGTGGGATCTAAAAGATTTTGGTAAGAACGCACCACCCCCCAATCCTTTTTAGTATGTTCCCCCAGCAAAAAAATCACAAGAGTAAAACTCAGGAAAAGATATACAGAAGCAATGTTTCATTCATGAAATCCCTGGTTATTGCCAAAAACAGAAACATTGAATCAGGACAGTTGATTCATGAAGAGAGCTCAATGGAGGTAATAGACAGACTAAAAATAAGGGGATAAAATTAATTACCTTTGTTAGGACCAAGGAAGTAAGTATTAGGACCAAGGAAGTAAGTATTTGCAAATCTAATAACAAAAAGTACACAAAGCAATTTATGAAATGCTATAAAACTATTAAAATCCTTGTACTCATCAAATCAATGATCAGTTGTCCAAGAACCACATACTGTTGTTGGTTCTGTTCTTCAATAAACTGAACTTCTTTCCTAAGCAGTCTCCATTTTTTATTCCCAGCTTGGAACAGGACCTGATTTTTAGGGAAAAAAAAGATCTCACAAAGTTAGAATTGATTGATTGAACTTTATTTTTAGTCCCACACAGTGGCAGAGGAAGTGACACATCACAGCTGGAAAGAAGATGCTGCGTGGGGGTGGGGGGAGCATCAGTAGCAGGGCAATTCATGCGAGGGGTGGGACGGGGCCTGTGCATGGGATGGAGAAGCAATGCGTTAGCGCTAGCATGGTGGTAGACCAGTTGCTTCCCTCCCCCTGCCAGATACCTGCCAAAGCTGTGCAGGGTAAGGTTGCCACACCTGCCCCTGCCCAGATGCCCTCGCTTCCCCCAAGAATTTTTTTACTAACCTGCCTTTCAGCTGCATTCCGTTTCTCTGTTTGCTTTTCAGCCTTCGCTCCATGTTTGTGGGAGTATCAGTTAAAAAAAATGTTTCATCAGACTTTCTAACTTCTCATGAGATCTCAAGAAGTTAGAAAGACTGATGGATTTAGGTAAGGAAAGAAAGGCAATTTCTGGGTGGAGCGAGGATTTCTTTCCTTACCTGCCCAACTTGTTCTGAGGCCACTTTCTGCTCAATCGCATTGCTCTTGCCAATGGCCCAACCACCCACTTCAGCACCCATTCTCCCCGAGCCCCCAGCACTCCACCTGCTGCTTTGGTGGCTCTGTAGGCAGAGCTGCGAATTTCTCTTTGCAGCTCTGCCTACAGAGCCACCAAAGCTGTAGCTGAATGGGCAGGTGAGGGGGGAAACCTGCCCCACTTGCTCCATGGCTGCTTTCAGCCAAGCTTCATTGCAGCAGCATTGGGTACAATATATGAGGCGGCATTAGCCGCATCACATCAAAACTGGCCGTTTGCTGCCCACTGCCCAATGCCACAGCCATGAGGCCATGGAACAGCAAGGCAATGGTAAGAAACCGGTATACCAGTTCCTTACCTCCTCCTGGCTTGTTCTGCACCGTCATGGCAATGGCATTGAATATGATGTGTGAGGCGGCAAATGGCCATGGCTGGAGGCAAATAGCCACGTTGCACTGAAACTGGCCATTTGCCACCTCATGCATCGTGCCCAATGCCACTACCATGAGGCTGCAGAACAAGCCGGGCGGAGGTAAGGAACCAGTATACCAGATCCCCCCTCCCCTACTCCACCTGCTGCTGGAGGGCTGGCCTGGTATTCGCAGCAGGCTGCAGAGCCCCAGACTGTGCTGGTCAAGAGGCCAGCAAGCTGTGGCTGTTGACAGACATAGTTGGCCCTCATGCACTCGCTGTGTGGGGGGGGGGGGACAATGGTGTTAGTCAGCAGCTGCCCCAGCCCCTGCCTCACCTTGCCTTGCCCTGTGGCAATGGCACTCCTGCCCTTCCCCCTGCCCCCTGCCTCACGTCACCTCACCCCACAGGAGGAGCCTCCTGCCCACCATCCCACCCACCAGAGACCCTCTGGATCTCCCCCAACTGTGCCAACCCCCACAGATGTCCCTCCCCACAAGGAACATTGAGGTGGCTATGCCTACCCTGGCCTCACCCACCCAATCTGCCATGACCACTGCAGCCACGTCCACCCAATGGGCCATGCCCACCCTGCAAGTGGGGTTTGGGTTGCAGTTTGGACACTCAGTCTCTAAAAGGTTCGCCATCACTGATATAGAAAAACAGAATACCAGAGTTGTGCTAAGACCTTGGAGGTCTTCTAGTCCAGAGATCTCCAACCTTTCCAGAGAGAAGAAGAGCAGCCTCTAAACTGGTATGTGCATGCACACACGCACACAAGTGGAACTATGCTCACTGGTGCAACACTAGCTCATGCACAAATGGGCTGTGCATACTCACCTGGTGCTAGCGGCCCCGTTCACGCATGCGCAAAGGGACCACTAGCACACCTGCCCAGCACTAATGGCTCCATTTGCACACATGCACATACACAAACTGGGCCATGGGCTAGCATGAGTGGGGGATGCACACGCACACACATGCGCACTGGCCAGCCATTTCCGTGGCCTCCTGGCCAAGAGACCATAGCTTGGTATTGGGCCATGGCCCATAGGTTGGGGACCCCTGTTCTAGTCCAACCCCCTGCTCGTATCTGTCTTACAGTGTTTGCAACCAAATAAAATATTCAAGGCTACATTCTGCTTCTCTTGATCAAACTTATTTCTGAATGATATAGATAGGTAAAGAGAGGAATAAATAAAGTGGTTTTTTAATTTGTTGAAGAAGACAACTGTTTCCTAAAAGATATTTTATACAATCACAAAGACAATGAAAGTTCAAAGTAGAAACATCTGAACCTATAATTCTGCACAAAAGACAGAGCAATTAAACAGTAGTGTAAGAGAAGAATAAAACAAAATAAAACTGCTTTTTACATTTAACAAATAAAATTTAGGTTGATTCTCTAGTATTTGAGTTTTTTCCCAGTTTTCTTACTGAATAAATATTTTTCCTGGTTCATAACTTTTTCATCAGTCTAACAACAATAGCCAATATAGTTTTCATTTTTATGATAAATTTATTCATTTACTGTCTACAGTTGTTCATGAGAAGTCACATCTCTTTCTGAAACATCTTTGAATTGGTGGGAAAATATGTGTCATTTTACTACTCAGCTGAATATAGAACAAAGCTAAGTGATCACATTTATGTAGAATTTGCAAATTGCCTATAGATTAAATTCAATAGGAAAACTTCAGATTTCCATCTAAAGAATCATTTTTAGCAGAAAATAAGATTACACAAACAGAAAATTCTAGAAAGGAAATTAACAAGTACAGGTAGTTCTTTCTTTATAACCATTCATTTAGAAACCATTGGAAATTACACTGGCACTGAAAAAAGTGACTAATGACTGATCCACACACTTACAAGCATCACAATATCCCCACAGTCACATGACCAAAAATTGGGCACTTGGCAACTGGCATCAGCCAGTGTGAGTCACTGTGAGTTGGGGGTGGGGGCACGAAGGGAGGCTCAGCCAATCTCAATGTATACATGGTTGTACTTTGACAATAAAGGTTCATTCATTCATCAGCCTCATGGCATGTAAGGGACATGGTGGCTCAGTGGGTTAGGACGCTGAGCTTGTTGATCAGAAGGTCGGCAGTTTGGCGGGTCGAATCCCGAGTGCTGCGTAACAGAGTGAGTGCCTGTTAGTCGTCCCAGCTTCTGCCCACCTAGCAGTTCGAAAGCACGTAAAAATGCAAGTAGAAAAATAGGGACCACTACAGTGGGAAGGTAACAGTGTTCTGTGTGCCTTTGGCGTCTAGTCATGCCGGCCACATGACCACGGAGATGTCCTTGGACAAGCGCTGGCTCTTTGGCTTTGAAACGGAGATGAGCACTGGCCCCTAGAGTTGGAAACGACTAGCACGCATGTGCGGGGGAACCTTTACTTTACCTTTTACATTCATCAGCAGTGTCCCAAGATCATGGGATAACCATTTGGGATCTTCCCAGCCAGCTTTCAACAAGCAAAGTCAATGGGGGAAGTTGGATTTACTTAATACAATTTGATTCACTCAATAACTACAGCAATTCACTTAACAATCAAGGCAAAAAGGTAGTAAAATCAGGCATGATTTGCTTAAGAACCACCTTGCTTAGCAATAGAAATTCTGATCTTAATTGTGGTTGTAAGCTAAGTAGTACCAATATCACGACGTACTTTTCCATCATTTCTATCATTCTGCAGAGCTTCAAAACCTGGTTGTTTCATTCTATTCCAGTGGATTCAAAAAGAAGTAAAAGAATCAGTGGTGGGATTCAGCCAGTTTGCACCACTTCGGCAGAACCGGTAGCTAATTTTTTTTTTTTTATTGAAAAGTTTTTCAATACATTTTATCTTTAACATCCCATCCCCCACCCCCTCCCTCCCTTCCCAACCCTATCCCACCCTCTCACCCTCCCCTTCCCCCCTCCCCCCTCCCCGACTTCCCAGAGCTAAATACAAGGTATAAAAGTAAAAAAAACAATCATAAACTACCATATACTAATAACAATAAACTATTAAGTCTCTCGCGCTTTAGCTCTTATAAGTTGACTACAAGCAATATACTTATTCAAATGCTAAATGAAACTTTTTAGTCCCGTATTTATTCTGGATGTAATCAATCCATTTTTTCCACTCCACAATATATCGTTGTTGCGAATGGTCTTTCAAATATGCTGAAATCTTCACCATTTCCGCCAGGTTGGAAACTTTTAAGGTCCATTCCTCTATAGTCGGCAGTTCTTCCTTCTTCCAGTATTGCCCTATTAAAAGTCTCGCTGCCGTAATTAAGTTCAGCATCAGATTAGTGTCCGCCACGGTAGTATCAGTAATAATGCCCAGTAAAAACAATTGCGGACAAAACTTTATCCTTTTCTTGAATATCTTCTGCATATTCCACCAAATTTTAATCCAAAATACTTTGATCTTTTTACAAGTCCACCATATATGAAAGTACGCTGCGTCTTCGCCACCACATCTCCAACATTTAGGCTGATAATTCGGATACATACTTGCTAACTTTTTAGGATCTAAATGCCACCTATAAAACATTTTATAAAAGTTCTCTCTTAAGTTTTGAGCTTGCGTAAATTTTACATTTCTCACCCAGATCTTTTCCCAAGTGTCCATTGTGATAACTTCCTGAATATTCTGTGCCCATTTTATCATACAGTCCTTAACAATTTCTGTTTCTGAGTCAATCTCTATCAATGCAAGATATATCCGTTTGATATGTGCTGAGCCCTGATTTCTAATTTGCTTTACCAAATTTTCATCATCCATTAAAAAACCAATTTTCTGATCCTCTTTCCACCTGGCTTGTAATTGCCCATACTGAAACCAGGTTTGAACAATCTTTTTTCCTCGTAAAAAATTATATGGCTTCAAACACCATACATTCCTCTTCTTTCTCTTCTGTGGTGAATTTAATCCATTGACATTCCAAGTTAAAAACTTAGTCACCATCTTTGGCGACCCGAAGCTTTTGGAGCGCGTCTTCCAAGATCCCCTTCACATTTTTAGGCCGCGCCCCTCCCACAGCTTCGCTATAGGTACGCTTTGGAGGTTCCACAACATTCTGCTGATCCTGCTCTTGCTCATGTCTCATTCGTCTCGAAGCAGCACGCGTAATCCTCTGGTCTCTTACTTCTTCTGATACTGTTGAAATTTGATCCACTCCTGCTGCTTTCTCATCTGTCTGTGTTCCTTCAGCACCTTGAGACTTTCCCTCCCCATTCTTCTTTGTTGATTCCAAAAGTGGTATGGGGATTGCTTTTAAAACATTGCTATAAAAATCACGTGCCTGCATCACTGTAGCAAAACGGTATCTTGTGTCTTCATACATTACCACCATACCCACTGGGATCTCCCATCTAAACTTGATGTCACGTCGCTTAAGCTCCTGTGCCAGAAATGCAAATTCCTTTCTTTTCCTTAAAATTTTTGGAGGGATCTCTTTTAAAACCAAGACTTCTTGCTCTGCAATCACAAGCTTAGTATTGTAAGAAACTTGAATAACTTCATTCCTGGTTGCTCTCTTTGTAAAATAAACAACCACATCTCTAGGTAGTTTCCTTTGTCTTGCAATCCAGGAATTAACACGGAAGATTTTATCTATATCTTCTACAATTCCTTCAGCTGGCCGTCCCAACACATCTTCCAAAGCGACAGAGACTATTTTCTTCAAATCTTCCTTAGGATTCTCTTTAAGACCCCTAATTCTCACAGCAAATTCCATTTCATGGTACTGTACCAGTGTCAGGTCATTATCAATTTTATCCACCACATTCTCAGTCTCTAATATCTTTGCATCCAATTTAATATTATTTTGACTGAGGTCCTCCACTCTTTCGTCCAGGCGTTCAATACATATCGCCATGCCTTGAAATGCAAGCAAGATGTCCTCCCTTATTACTGTAAACTTCTCCTCCAACTTTTCATCCATGATTTCAGCTAATTTTTCTGTCAGCTTCTCATCCAACTTTTCATCTATCATCTCAGCTAATTGCTGTGAATGCTTTTCCAAAGCATCTTGCAAAACTTTAACTGTTAGAACAGGCGAAGGTGAAGGTGCAGGAGGTGCTAAGACTTGCAATGAAGATTGCGGCAGGGGGGAAGCCCCCGCACTTTTAGTAAATTTAGAAGATTTAGCCGCCATTTTTTCCACTGTTGCAACTACGCACTTTCACTTTCAGGGTCTTCAATGTGGATTGAGCCAAAGATCAAAAGTTCACTTACTCCTTATTCTCTTGCATCGCTCTGCCTGCTTTCTTGTCTTCCAAAATCCATTCCTGTAAGCAGGGATGGTTGCGTTCGCCTTGTTCTGCTCCAAAAAACACGGAGCAGAAACGCTGCGCAGCTCGGAGAAATCCAGGCTTCGGGGGGGCTCGATCCTTCAGCCGCCAGAACTTTAAGCTCTGGCGGGCCCGGAGAGCTCTACCCCTACCTGGATACTCACCCCCTCCTCTTCTCCCGAGGAGGGGGCTTTCGAACCAGCGAAACAGCTGATCGGCGCTGTTTTCGGCGGTTCTACAAAGCCGCGGAGCTGACAACCCGAGAACAGCTGTCTTCGGCGGCGCCTTGCCACCCGGAAGTCCCGGTAGCTAATTTTTTGTTGCCCAGGGCCAGAATGGACTTCTGGAAGCAGAATCCACACAGAGAACCAATTGTTCACATATTTGTATCCTACCACTGGCATCTATAAAAATAATTTTATTGTATGATATATACAGATTCTTGTGATAGAATGTGCTTCTTTTGTTTTACATAGGTTAAAAATCATGCATTTTATTTGTTACAGTCAGAGATCAGTTTATTATACATGCTAGGCCTCAATTTTGACATGTTTCTGTTCTCTACATATTTCTCACTCCAAACTTAGGAGAGAGAAAGGATCTTCCAAACACAATCACCTAGATCACAGGTCTGGAACCCGCGGCTCCGGAGCCGCATGCGGCTCTTTCAGCCGTCTCCTGCGGCTCCCAGTCCTCTGCCATGTGCAGTTCAAAAAAAAAAGTGGGACTAAAAAAGTTCAACCAATCAATTCAAATATGCAGGGTAAGTGCATATCTCGCCTTGGCTCCACTCCTCAAACCCTGTTCTGCGCATGCGCACATGTACACGCATGTGCATACATTTGTTTGCGGCTCCCTGTTTTTCCTTTTGTGAGGGAACCGGTTCCAAGTGGCTCTTTCACTGTTTCAGGTTGCTGACCCCTGACCTAGATGTTCAGAGACCATTAATACTGTCCTTTGCATTACATAAACGACCTTTAAATGTCTCTTGAATTGGCCAGCTGCACAGAAAAGCCACAATCATGTGTTGGCTGGCAACTTCTTTCAATCAATATTCAGTCAGTTAATATGACTTTTAAAAATAATGAAAATAATTGTCTATAAGCATGTAGAAAGTTGGCAGAAAAAACAGACAAAGTGATTTTTTAACTCATGGCTATATAATATGTATTTTCCATAACAGAACCATCCTTGCATGAACAGGGAGAGAAGGTGGGGTGGGAACAGACAACAAAAATTAGGATGGGGGAGAAGCATTAAATTATTGTGGAAAGGGAAAATTCCTACATATAATTGTGTTTTATGAGTCTTGTTTATTAATATCTAATAATGCATGTTGCTTTAGGACATGATTTGCATTTAAAGAGCCAAAATATCCAGTGCCCTCATCCTATCAGAGGCTAAAAGAATCAAAAGAGAAAATGCTAAGTGAAAAAATGTTAATTATATATTTATTATAATATATTGAAACGGCAACTCAGAACTCTTTCCTAACTTAGCAAATGGCCTTTGTTGTGACCTTGTTTACCTGAATGTTACTCTCACTATTTAGTGCCAACTCCCAAAGTGGCTTCTCCCAATAGCACATTCCAAGTCAAGATCCTGCAATTAGCTATAATTGAGAAGCGGATACAACCAGGTACTCAATTATATCTTGAGTCAGACTTACAAAGTAAGTTTGGATTGAACTTTGACAAGGAGTTGATTAGTAGCCCAGAGACCAATTCTCAATTCCCTTGTCCACAGCTGTTCCCTCTCTTGCTTTGCTGTTTAATGAAAGCAATAAGCAAATGTCACAGCTGCTGTCAGAAGAGACACAGAAGTGTTGTGCACAAAATTATTATGTACAAAGGTAAAGCATAGTTCAGTTTAACTTATACACACACACACACACCTACCAACACAACCCAGGCCAGTGTAATCAGTTCTGCATTGCACACTTACTGTATGTGTTCTGACCAATCTAGGCATGGGGCAAACATCAGATTTTAGTGCAACTTAATTTTACGAAAGAGTGTATTTTTAATCAGTAATGTTCCTTGGTAATACCCATAAAGCAGAGGAATTTTCCTCTCAGAATACATTTCTTTAGATGTCAAAGACCTGAAAAGCTTTTTTCTAGTGTTGGTCAGCTTCTGTTTGTATTATGTCTACATATAAACACACAGTAAATGCATACACTGTACTATAATGAATACTAAGCAAGAACCCATTTTCTTAGGGATTTTTCTCAACATTATCTTAACATTTATTCTTCCAGTTCCTGACTTGGACATATATTTTAAGCTACACTGCCCCAATCGTTAGGCCCTGTTCTGCCTCAATGATGACACCATCCTTACAGTTTTAGTATGGGACAATTCAAGGGCAGCAATTAATGAATTCTTCCACTGCAATTCCCCTTTGGCCCAGTGATACCTGCTAGGAGAAAAAAACCAACTAGTTTTAAAAGTATAGTGGGCCATATTAAGTGACTATGTGTGGGACAGGTACCTAGGAGAGAGGTTTATCTATCCTAAGTAATAGTTCATCCTAATGTACTCATATGAACAGGTGCAACGTTTTGCACACTGCTGGTGACCTCTCATTTGGGCAATTTCTGCACATAGATCTACTATTCTTCTGAGCTGGATCTGTTTAAGGACATGAACAGCACTCTTCTGGAAATGCATTAAATCTATGCCAAAAAATATTAGCCCAGCTGATAGGTTGCATACCCAGCAGTAGGAATGCAGACTGAAGAATGAGGGAGCTGTCTCTCAAGTTCTTTCCCATTTCATTGAGTACCCTTTCATTTATGGACCTGACCTAGCTGTTTTTTGTTAACACAAGTTTAGCACTCTATATGTGTCAGACAAGCACTATATATGTGTCAGAAGTAGCTCAACTGATAGATTACAGGGGAAATATTTGCTGCATACAATGCAGGAAGTATGGGCCTAAACAGAAAAGAACAATTAGCAAACATTGCCAAGGAATAGATGTGCTGGCAATAAGTGGCCTTGGCCAAAACACCCAATTCATCTCATGACCTTTGGCTGCACCTGTCATTTGTCACTTGGATTACAAAGAGGAAGGTGCATTGCTTTGTCCGTTCCACTTTCCATTTATCTCAAACTGGTAAATGCTGAAAGAGAATGGCAATGAGTGGTCACAACTGGCAGCAGCTGGCAGCAACCCATAGAGAAATCAAAATTATGTTGAAGCAAGCAAAATGGCATACATACACATCCTCCAAAAAATACTACCATGTGAAACCTTTGCTGGCGAAAGCAGTAGAAAATCTGTATATAAAACACTGCATATAACACAAGACAAAACTAAACAATTCTTATCTAAAGCATCCAATCCAGTTCTCTTTTTTAAAAAAGAGAAGTCTAATGCTCCTTTAAATAAATGCTAAATATATATTTAAAAATAGCTTTTTAAAATTTTCTTTTGTTTATTAAATTTATATGCTGCCCATCTCGCAGATTAAGGTAACTCCACATGGTATACTGTCAGAATACATATCAGCTCCATATAGATAAGAATCTTATGTAATGCCTGTCAGGCATTTCATGGACAGATGATATCTACTAGAGCCAATTATTTGGTTTCTTCAGTTGCCTATGCCAAAATAGTCATGGAGCACAATGACCAAGAGAACATGCCTGCAGCACCTAAAATGGGCAATATAAATTAGGCATATCCTAGTCCCTGATCAAATAATCCATGCTGTCTGAGGAATTCTGGAACAACTAAATACAGCCCTAGGTTTCCTCTGTGGTAGGTTCAGGATGAATTGAAGATAAGATGAGAGCAGAGCCTCTAAAATCAGCACAGGATATACACACTCTGGTTAGCAATATACAAGGTGAGCCCAAGGAGACTTCAACTTTTTCTTGTTAGCCTGGAGTCTTCCTGTCGTACCAATTTTAAATTGTAGATTTCTGGCAGACCGTTTCTCTACATAATTCCTATGTTTGCAGATTTTTGTCCATGTGCTTCCTTTTTTTCTGCCTCTTGCAAAGTTTTCTCATTCTTCCCCTTTCATGTTATAAAATTCTGACATTGCATTTTAAGTTGTAACCAATCAACAGTCATGATGATTTGTGAATATCTGTTATTTTGGCACTTCCTAGCATTTGTCCCACATAGTTTCAAGGTCTCCTTCTTTTTGCACTACTCATAGTGTCAAGGAGGAAAATTTGGCAGTTTTGTGCCTCTGCATTTCAACTTGCCTTTAGATTAAAGGGGGGGGGAGGTGTTATTTTCAAGTGGGTTAGATGGAGAAATAAAATGTCTACAATTCAGCTGAAGACCATGACAGTCTGAAATCTTTTCAAGGGCACCAGACCAGGTGTGGATTTGAAGCAGATGGCTCCCATAACAAAGTGAACTTGTTTATATAGACTATATAAGACATTGGGGGTTTGGCTGGGAAAATTATTGTTTAAGTCCATGAATTGGAGTTGGAACCTCAGAGTTAGTTTTGCTTCGACATACCCACACAATGTATCCAATAAACAGTAAGATTTTCAGAGACAGAATGAACCTGGAGTTTTATTTGGTTTCTCAAGCTGGATGTTGACTCATAGTCACTCATGCCAAACTGAACTGTTGTAATGCACTTTACATGGGGCTGCTCTTGTAGAGTATCCAGAAACTTCAACTGATTCAGGATGCAGTGATGTGGACAGTTGTGTATGTTCTCTGAAGAACACATATTACACCTCTACTTTGTGGGTAGAGTAGATAGAGTAGAGTAGAGTAGAACAGAACAGAACCTTGGAGATCTTCTAGTCCAGCCCCCTGCTCAAGCAGGAGAACCTATACCATTTCACACAAGTGACTATCTAGTCTCTTCTTGCTGCTGCCAACTTGCTTCTGGATCCAATTCAAGGTGCTGATTTTACTCTTTAAAGCCCTTCATGACATGCATTAGCTTCCCAATTACATTTGCCTATCCCATTAGATCTAGCTGGGAACCCATATTATTGGTACTCTCTTCCATGAACCTATATTCAGTGGGTCCCATAAGACAGGAATTCTCTGCCATGGCATCTGCCCCATGGACTATTTCCCCTTCCCAAAATCAGGTTAGCCCCAGCCCTGCAATCATGCTGGAAATTCCTGAAGAATTTGCTATAGCAAATGGCCCGGGAGTCCCAGGGAACCAGAGACATTCTTAGTTGGCTCCATTGTGGTTAATCTCCTGTTCTTTCAGTGGGGTTTTTATATTTTAAATTTGTTATTTATTTTTTAATAACTTATAATTTTACAATCATTGGTTTTAAATTTGTTCTTATTGTTTGTTATACACTACCCAGAATCACTTCTTGTGAGATGGCTGGCTATATAAATTTGATATATTTATATATTATATTTATATTATTATATGATGCATTAGAATTAGTAATATTAGCATTATTTGATGCACCATTTCTGTATATTATGAGCAATTTGCAGTATTAATCTAATAAGATTAACAAGCATCAGTTAATGGAGCTATAATCAATAAATCTGATGTGCCATATTTGAGAATAGCATGCTCCTCCCTACTCATCCCCAAACAGGTATGTAGAGGAAGGAAGGAAGGAAGGAAGGAAGGAAGGAAGGAAGGAAGGAAGG
>JAKJMR010016666.1:2000-12340 GCA_024449315.1 Daboia siamensis | reverse complement strand
TAGAATAGAATAGAATAGAATAGAATAGAATAGAATAGAATAGAATAATGGAATGAAGTAGAAGAATAGAACAGAAGAGAACAGAATAGAATAGGAGTAGAGTATCAGTGGAACAACCTGCCTCCAGAAGTTATGAATGCTCCAACACTGGAAGTGTTTAAGAGATTGGGCAACCATTTGTCACAGGTTTCCTGCTTAAGGAGGGGGGTGGACTAGATTAGAAGACCCCCAAGGTCCCTTCCAGCTCTGTTATTCTGTATTCTGTTATGTTCTGCTTAACAACTCTGGCAAGAACTGTTGTAAGATGGGGCAACATTCACATAAAAACCGCCACACTTAGCAATACTTAGTAAACGTGGCGAGAAAGGTTGCAAAACGGGGCAAAACGCACTTAACCACTGCCTCGCTCAGCAACAGAAATGTTGGGCTCCACTGCGGTCATAAGTCGAGGACTAACTGTAGTTGCATTTAAAACAAAACAAAACCTAGGAATCAAGTTGTGTCCGTTGACTTCTCTCGCAATTAAGATGGATGGCCTGACCAACATCAGGCCCTAAGCTTGACCACCCTTTGGCCCTGGAAAGGTGGCCTCACCACAGCGACCGGCGTTAAGACGAGGAGGATGAAGAGATGGTGGGCGACCATCAGCCGTTCCTTCTGCAGAAAACTTTGGAGGCTCTTCCAGGAGTCATTTGCAACTGCCGGCCCTTTCTCCTGACTCTTGTGCCAGTGGCAAAGATACATGACATAGATATCGTAGGTCATGTATGACACCACGATCCAGACATATTCTCTGGCGATCCAGTGCCTGTTGAGGGAGAGAAGAACGTGAGGGGCAATTAAATCGAGTCAAGTCTCACTCCTTCATACATTCCTTCATAATTCATATATATTAACCAGGGGTGAGATTCAAATATCCGAAAAACCGGTTCTCTTATTGGATGCAAGCCTGGGCCTCCGAGGCCTAGAATGGATTTCCGGAAGTGGCATCCATGCACTTCTAGGCCTGGGAGGCCTCCTCCACGCCTCCGAGGCCTAGAATAGAGTTCCAGAAGTGGCATCTATGCACTTCTGACAGGCTGTTCTAGGCCTGGGAGGCCTCCTCCAGGCCTCCGAGGCCTAGAATGGAAGCAGTGTGCATTCAAGCAATTCTCCAAACTCACAAAAATTTAGCTCCGGTTCTACCGAACCAGTGCGAACTGGCTGAATCCCACTACTGATATTAACCCATAGAGCAGGGCGATTTAATGGCCCTTTTATGACTTGTGGACTCCAAGACCCAGAATTCCTGAGCCAGCATGGGGAACCATGGCCCTTTTGGGACTTGTGGACTTCAACTCCCAGCATTCCTGAGCCAGCCCTAGTTCTCCAGCTCTGTGGCTGTAATATTATTTATCCTTTTAAAGGCAGTCCTCAACTTACGATCACAATTGTTCCCAAAATTTCTGTCGATAAACAAGACAGTGGTTAAGTCAGTTCTGCCCCACTTTACAACCTTTCTTGCCACAGCTGTTAAGTGAATCACTGCAGTTGTTATGTTAGTAGCCGGCTGTTGAGTGAATCTGACTTCCTCCCTTTGACTTTGCTTGTCACGTCGCAAAAGGGGATCACGTGACCCCAGGACACTGCGGCCGTCATAAATAGGAGCCAGTTGGCAAGCGTCTGTATTTTGATCACCTGACTACGGAGACGCTGTAACGTTCATCAATGTAAAAAACGACCCGTAAGTCCCTTTTTTCGGTGCCTTTGTAACTTTGAACGGTCACTAAACAAACTGTCATAAGTAGAGGACTGGCTGCAATGTCCTTAAATCTGCCTGCAGGACAGGACAATCATTAATCTGGCATGTGAAGTGCAGGCCAAGGACATATCGCTTTGGGAACATCGCCCACTGCAATTATGTGGAAACCTGATGTTCAGAAAAAGTATTTTGTGTGCTTGATTAAACATTTCGGTTACATTTCCGTCTACCCCACCTTGTTGCTTCTATTCATGGCATTTAGGAGGCGAAAATGGGTGTAGCTTGTACCTGGTTGGGTCTACTTCAAAAAAAAAAAACTGGAATATCGAGATACACTCCGATGTGTGGTTTAAGGATTGGGCAGCTCTTATGCCAAGCATGTTAATATTTGCCTTTTAATGGGAGGCATAGGAGCTTTTAATATTTTGGAGCCTGACCACTTCTCTGTGCTGAATTTGGCCCAAGCATCCAGGTAGTCTTTGACTTATGACCATAAGGGAGCCCAAAATTTCTGTTGCTAAATGAAACATTTGTGAAGTGGATTTTGCCCCATTTTATGACCTTTCATTTATCAATGAATACCACTTTACAAGGCCTTGGTAAGGCCACACCTGGAATACTGCATCCAGTTTTGGTCACCACGAAGTAAAAAAGATGTTGAGAAGAGTAACAAAGATGATTAGGGGACTGGAGGCTAAAATATATAGGGAATGGTTGCTGGAATTGGGTATGTGTAGTTTAACGAAGAGAAGGGTGAGGGGTGACAGGATAGCAGCCTTCCAGTATCTCAGGGGCTGCCCCAAAGAAGAGGGAGTCAAGCTATTCTCCAAAGCTCCTGAAGGCAGGACAAGAAGCAACGGATGGAAACTAATCAAGGAGAGAAGCAACTTCCTGACAATTAGAACAATTAACCAGTGGAACAACCTGCCTCCAGAAGTTGTGAACAAGACAGGAAGTTTTTAAGAAGAGACTGGACAGCCGTTTGTCTGAAATGGTACAGGGTTTCCTGTCTGAGCAGGGCATTGGACTAGATGACCTCCAAGGTCCCTTCCAACTACTACTACTACTACTACTACTTATTATATTATTATTACTATTACTATTATTATTATTATTATTATTATTATTATTATTATTATTATTATTATTATTATTATTATTATGGTAAAGGTAAAGGTTCCCCCGCACATGTGTGCTAGTCGTTTCCGACTCTAGGGGCCGGTGCTCATCTCCGTTTCAAAGCCGAAGAGCCAGCGCTTGTCCGAGGACGTCTCTGTGGTCATGTGGCCGGCATGACTAGACGCCAGAGGTGCACGGAACGCTGTTACCTTCCCACCGGAGTGGTCCCTATTTTTCTACTTGCATTTTTACGTGCTTTCGAACTGCTAGGTTGGCAGAAGCTGGGACGAGTAACAGGCGCTCACTCTGCTATGCAGCACTCGGGATTCGACCCGCCAAACTGCCGACCTTCTGATCGACAAGCTCAGCGCCCTAACCCACTGAGCCACCGCGTCCCTTTTCAATATTATAGAGACACTGAAAAAAGAGACTTATGGCTTTTTTGAAACTTATGATCCATGGTGACGTGATCAAAATTCAAACGCTTGGCCAGTGGCTCCTATTTACAACGGTTGCAGTGTCCTAGGGGTGTCACATGATCTCCTTTTCTGACAAGAAGGGTTAATAGGGAAGCAAGATTCACTTAACAACTGGGTTACTGACATAACAACTACAGGGGTTCCCTTAAGAACTGTGGTGAGAAAGCTTGTAAAATGGGTCACACAACTCATTCAACAATGGTCTTGCTTAGCATCCGAAATTTTTCGGTTCCATTGTGGTCGTAACCTAACTTTATGTAAATTGTGAGTGATTCTATTTCAGAGGTCTTCAAACTTGGCCCCTTCATAACTTGCGGACTTCAACTCCCAGAATTCCTGAGCCAGCATGGAGGAACTATATCCCCTTCATAACTTGCGGACTTCAACTCCCAGAATTCCTGAGCCAGCATGGGGGAACTATGGCCCCCTTCATAACTTGCGGACTTCAACTCCCAGAATTCCTGAGCCAGCATGGGAGAACTATGGCCCCCTTTGTGACTTGTGTACTTCAACTTCCAGAATTCCTCAGCCAGCGTGCCGCGCTGAGGAATTCTGGGAGTTGAAATCCACAAGTCACAAAAAGGCCAAGTTTGAAGACCCCTGCCCTATTTGTTGCCTTGGCTTTTTAAAGTCTCATTCTAGGACTTTTCTGGAGAAAAGGTCACATAAGAGGTCGGATCGATGGGGCAATATTGAAAAAAGAAAAAAAAAAAACGTTCACAAACATTTAAGCACCGCTGTCCACATGGTCTGCTTGTCTCCTTTTGCCAAAGACTTTAAAGTTTCAACATTTCAACAGTAATAATTAATTACTGCTGCAAGCTCTTGTTTGCCTAAACTTCTTCGTGCCGTTTACAACATCCTAAAAGTTAATGTAAAAACTACAACAACTAACTCTGTTTCAAAACTGGAATGTGGGGGGGGTGGGGGGGACGCAGAGCTGACTAACTCATCCCCTCTGCCCCGTTAGGACGTTCTGGATTTTTCTCAAATTTCATGAGAGGTTAGAAGACTCTTAGAATGGGGGTCTTCAAACTTGGCCCTCTTATGACTTGTGGACTTCAACTCCCAGAATTCCTCAGCCAGCGTGTCGCAAAAGGGGATCACGCGATCCTGGGACACCGCGACCGTCATAAATACGAGTCAGTCACCCGAAGCGTCTGAATTTTGATCAAGCGATCACGGGGATGCTGCAGTGTGAAAAAAGGGTCCCAAATCATTTTCTTTTTCACTGCCGTGGTAAGTTTGAACGGTCATTAAATGAACGGCTGTAAGTCGGGGACTAAATGTAAGCCAATGAACAAATGAACTACTCTCTCGTTCGCCGATCAGGCCAGTGAGCCCAACGGCGTTGTAAAATGCGTAGCCTGTGATCACGGCCTGCCCTTTTCTTGATTCTTATCAGCCTGCTGCCCTCAAGCACCCCTGCCAGAAGCCACTCGGCAACGCTGCACACGCCAGAGTTGGCGGTTTTTTGTCAAGTTTTTTATCAGCGATGCCCGATACGAAACGGGTATATTGTTGGCTTGAGATTTTAAAAACGGGGAAGGTTTGCAATTGCTTGCGAAACGAACGGGTCTGAAGGACAGAAGAAGAGAGGAGTTGGAAGGGACCCTGGAGGTCATCTAGTCCAGGGCTTTTCAACGTTTTCACCCGTTGTGCCACTTTTAGGAGATGGCAACATCCGGGTACCACCGGTCGCCTAGCAAGGGGTCAGAAACTTGATGACCAAAAAAAAAAAAAAAAGGGAAAAAGTGATGAAGTACAGGTAGTCCTCGACTTACAACAGTTCGCTTAGTGACTGTTCGAAGTTACAGTGGCACTGAAAAAAGTGCCCCTCCCCAAGCCACAACCAAGAAAGACACCTGCCTGCCCGCCCGGCGGCGCTCTTCCTCCTGTCCGAGGTTTTCATTGTTGTGAGCATTTCTGTTGGCAGCGGGGGTGGGGTGGGGGTGTTTGGTTTTTATTCTCCCCCCTCTACTGGGTGATTGCAGCAGGTTTTGGTCCCTTTACATGACCCTGGGACACTGTGACCGTCATAAATATGAATCGGTAGCCAAGCATCTGAATGTAAATCACAAGACCCTGGAGATGCTGCCACATTCCAGCTGATCGGCACTTCTTCTGGGCTCAGCAGAAGTGCCAGGATCAGTGCAGAGCTCCAGCTGGAGCCTGGTGCTGATCCTGGCGCTTCCGCTGAGCCCCGACAGCCTTGCAGCTCCAGCCGTCTCTCGCTCAGACTTGGGCGGTGCTGCCACCGGTGCAGCTCATTCCCCTCCTCTGCTACCACTTCTCTAGGATGGTCACGTACCACCTGCCAGGTGCCAATGTACCACGGGTGGTACCTGTACCACTGGTTGAAAAGCCCTGCCCTAGAGCATCCCAGACAAATGTCTGCTCAATTTTTTCTTAAAAACCTCCAGTGTTGGAGAACCCAGAACTCCTGGAGGCAAGCAGTTCCAATGGTTAATTATCTTCACTGCCAGGAAATTTCTCCTTAATTCCAGGTTGCTTCTCTCATTCATTCATTCATTCATTCATTCATTTATGGGATTTGTATGCCACCCTATCTCCCAAAGGACTCAGGGCAGCTAACAACAATAAAAACACAAAATACAAACATTAAAAGGTATTAAATCAAATTATCCCATAAATAGTTTCCATCCATTGCTTCTTGTCCTGCCTTCAGGGGCTTTGGAGAATAGCTTGACTCCCTCTTCTTTGGGGCAGCCCCTGAGATACTGGAAGACTGCTGTCATGTTATCCCTCGTCCTTCTCTTCATTAAACTAGACATCCCCAATTTCTTCAACCATTCTTTATATGTTTTAGCCTCTGGATCCCTGATCATCTTTGTTGCTCTTCTCTGCACCCTTTCTAGAGTATGACCTGAATTGAAATTTTAAATTAAAGAACTCTATTTATTGTTTTAACGTTTGCTTCTGCACTTTATTCAATATCCATAAGCCCCCTTCGGCGAGATGGGTGACATACAAGTTTGATAAATAAATAAATGCAGATCGTCCTCCATTTACAAGAATTCGTTTAGTAACCATTCAAAGTCGCAACAGCATTGAAAAAAGGGACTTATGACCATTTTTCAAACTTACGACCGTTGCGACATCCTCCGGGCATGCAATCAAAATTTGGACGCTTTGCAACTGACTCATATTTATGACGGTCGCACTGTCCTGGGGTCATGTCATGAAAATTCAGACGCTTGGCAACTGACTCATATTTATGACGGTCACACTGTCCTGGGGTCACGTGATGAAAATTCAGACACTTGGCAACTGACTCATATTGATGACGGTCACAATGTCCCAGGGTCACGTGATGAAAATTCAGACACTTGGCAACTGACTCATATTGATGACGGTCACAATGTCCCAGGGTCACGTGATCAAAATTCAGACGCTTGGCAACTGACTCATATTTATGACGGTCGCGCCGTCCCGGGGTCACATGACAAAGTTTTGCAACCTTCTGACAAACAAAGTTAAGGGGGAAGCCAGGTTCACTTAACAAATGCAGTGATTCACTTAACAACGGTGGTAAGAAGGGTCGTGAAATGGGGCAAAACTCACTTAACAGCGGTCTCGCTAAACAATGGATGTCGTGGGCTCAATTGTGGTCGTAAGTCGAGGACTACCTGCAAGTAAAGAAACTCTGAAAGTGGGGGTCTGGTTTTGGTGTAACAGTGCTAATGATTACCCACTTACGGCCTTGAGGATAACTGGTGTCACCCTGCCATCTGTCTGGCCCCTCATCTGATTCCGGAATGTTCTGGCTTGGCAGGTGAACATCCTGTCCGAAGTCCAAGCGGAATTTCGTATGTTTTTTCCTCTCTGAAAAAGTCATGTTTTTCATTACCTGTCATGTACCACGTCTTTGCAGCTGAAAATGACGACCAGGCCGGAGAGCGTGGCCATGATGGCTTGAATGGAGGAGACCAGCCTAGAAAAAAGAAAATAAAATAAAGTCAGAATAAGGCATGTGACCAAGAGAGAAGAGGGGAAATAGATAAGTAAAAATATGAAATATTTCTGGAAGTGAGCAGACAGGAGCTTGCAACGGAGACGGGAGGTTCAAGGCAGGACAAGTAGCAACAGTTGGAAACTAATCAAGGAGAGAAGCAACCTGGAACTAAGGAGAAACTTCCTGACAGTGAAAACAATTAACCAGTGGAACCACCTGCCTCCAGAAGCAGTGAATGCTCCAACACTGGAAGTTTTTAAGAAGAGACTGGACAGCCATTTGTCTGAAATGGGATAGGGTCTCCTGCCTGAGCAGGGGGTTGGACTAGATGGTTCCTTCCAAGGTTCCTTCCAACTCTATTATTATTATTATTATTATTATTATTATTATTATTATTATTATTATTGCTGGGTTAAACCAACTGGGTATTCTTAGTTTACAGAAAAGAAGCCAAGATAAAAAGCAGTTTTATCTGGAGCAGTATTTTTCAAACCTGGCAACTTTAAAGTACGTGGACAAGCATCCAGAATTCCCCAGTCATCATACATTAAGATGGGTGGACTTCAACTCCCAGAATTCCCCAGCCAGCATGTATTAAGATGGGTGGACTTCCACTCCCAGAATTCCTTAGTGAGCTTGCTTTAAAACAGATAGACTTCCATTCCCAGAATTCCCTAGCCAGCATTCTTTAAAATGAATGGGCATCTACTCTTAGAATTCCCCTGCCAGCATTCTTTAAGTTGGGTGGACTTCAACTCCTTGCTGGCTGGGGAATTCTGGGCGTTGAAGTCCACCTAGCTTAAAGTTGCCAAGGTTGAGATACATTGCTTTAGATTGATTAGAGCCTTGGTGGAGCAGTGGGCTAATGCCTCCTTAAGTAACACCAGCTGCCTGCAATTAGCGCAGGTTCGAGTCCCACCAGGCTCAAGGTTGACTCAGCCTTCCGTCCTTCCCAGGTAGGTAAAACGAGGACCCAGATTGTTGGGGGCAATAAGCTGACTTTGTAATAATGCCGCTTGGGGGCCCCCAAAAGCCCTAATAAGCAGGCATATACATAGAATGAAGGCTACTGCTAAGCTTGTAAGCCGCCCTGAGTCTTCGGAGAAGGGCGGGATATAAATGGAATTAAAATAAAATAAATAAAAAAAATTAGTTGTTGGTATTAAACCTATATGTCATCCAACGTCCAGCGACTCTGAATAGCCTCTTTACAAATGGTTAAAATGTTTCCAAACAAGACACAAGAAATGCAAGAAACACCCCCCCCCCCAAACAACGCAAAGTGACAGAGAAAACATACCCAGATAGGAACAAGGAAGATCCTCCCCACAAACAGGGATGGGCTAGATGATCTCCAGAAAACCCTTCTACCTCCTCTGGCCCCTCATTTGACATGGAATCTGCCCTTGGCTGAGCCAGTTTATCCAAGGAAAGCAACACAGCCTCGCTTTGTTAGGCGACCCACTTTTGACTCACACAGCTGAGTTTTACAAAGGCCTTAAATCCCCAAATCTGGCAAGGCCCCCGTTGCTTCCTTTCACGTGCCCCAAACGTTGAAAAAAGTGAGGGGAAAAAACAGCTTAAAAGTTGCAAATCACGTCTGAAATGATGATGATGATGATGATGATGTGATCAAAATCAAAATCCAGGCAACTGCACTGTCCCAGGGTTATGTAGAATAGAATAGAAATAGAATAAGAGAGTTGGAAGGGACCTTGGAGGTCATCTAGTCCAACCCCCTGCTCAGGGAGGAGACCCTATATACCATTTCAGACAAATGGCTGTCCAGTCTCTTCTTGACAACTTCCAGTGTTGGAGCATTCACAGCTTCTGGAAGCAAGGAGTTCCACTGGTTAATTGTTCTGTCAGGAAATTCACATAGAACAGGTAGTCCTCGACTTACGAGCACCACAACCAAGCCCAAAATTGCCGGTTGCCAAGGGAATTTTGCCCCATTTTATGACCTTTCTTGCCACTTTTGTTAAGTGAATCGCCGCAGTTGTTATGGTAGTCACCCGGTTGTTACGTGAATCTGGCTTCCCCCGTTGACTTTGCTTGTCAGAAGGTCGCAAGAGGGGATCACGTGAGGCCCCCCCCCCCCCCCAGGACACTGAAATCGTCATAAATGTGAGTCAGTCTCCATGCGTCTGAATTTTGATCACGTGACCGCTGGGATGTGCAACGGTCGTAAGTGTAAAAAACGCTCATAAGTTCCTTTTTTTCCGTGCCGTCGTAACTTGCGTTTGTCAACTGTTTGTTTGAACACGATCTCTGAGAAGTAGGCATCGTCCTTGAGTTACAATCGTTTGGAAGTTACAACAGACCCTGAAAAAGCTACTTAATGACCCGGATTCGAAGTTACGACCACTGGCCTGTTCCCTCACCCATGGCCACATGACCACGTTTTAGGCATTCAGCAACCAGCCTAAGCTGGCATTTACGGCCATGGGTGGCACCCCGTCACAGGGCTGCAACGTATGATGTCTTTGCTGGCAAGCAACATTCAGTGTCTAGCAGATAATGTCCCCTGAGCTTGGATGTTTCCTTCCAGACGTTTCATGACCCAACTAGGGAACATTGTCAGTCCTACGCAGGATATTCTGGCACTGATGCTGTTCCCTAGTTGGGTCATGAAAGGTCTGCAAGGAAACATCCAAGCTCAGAGAGCACCGAGGAGCCCACAGTCTCTCCTTCCTCCTCCTCCTCCCCACAAACCGCCCTCCCTTGCAGCATAGATAATGTTCCCTAGTTGGGTAATGAGATGTCTGTAAGGAAACAATCAAGCTTAGAGAGCACCAAAGACCCCACAGTTATCTTCCTCCTCCTCCTCCCGTTCTGCCTCTTCCTCCTCCTCATTCTTCCTCCTCCTCCTCTTCCTCCTGTTCTTCCTCTTCCTCCTCCTCCTCCTCTTCCTCTTGTTCTTCTTCCTCCTCTTCTCCTTCCTCTTCCTCCTCCTCTTCTTCCTCTTCTTCCTCTTTCTCCTCCTCCTCCTCTTCCTCCTCTTTTTCCTCTTCCTCCTCCTCCT
>JAKJMR010016664.1:35334-45508 GCA_024449315.1 Daboia siamensis | reverse complement strand
TATTATTATTATTATTATTATTATTATTATTATTATTATTATTATTATTATTATTATTATTATTATTATTATTATTATTATTATTGCTGTTGTTGTTAAATGGTTGTCCATTTTTTTCTTGAAGACTTCCAGTGACGGAGCACCCACAAACCCAGGAGGAGAGCTATTCCATTGATGAATTATTCTCTGTCAGAAAATTAGAATAACAGAACAACAGAGTTGGAAGGGACCTTGGAGGTCTTCTAGTCCCACTCCCTGCTCAAGCAGGAGACCCTATCCATTTCAGACAAATCGTTGTCCAGTCTCTTCTTGAAAACCTCCAGTGAGAAGGAAGGAAGGAAGGAAGGAAGGAAGGAAGGAAGGAAGGAAGGAAGGATAGCAGAATAACAGAGTTGGAAGGGACCTTGGAGGTCTTCTAGTCCATCCCCCTGCACAAGCAACAGATGCTACGGCATTCTGTCCAATCTCTTCTTAAAACAACCCCATTTCATGAAAAACCTCCATCAATGATGACGCAGGCAAGCTGTTCCGAAGTTGTGAGTGCTGCATCGGTGGAAAATGTCAAAGCCCTGTTCAGAGTCAATGAGCGAAGCGCGGCCAGGCACCAGTTTGGAGAACCCACAATCAGTGGCGTATTTCAGGGGGGTCAAAAGGTTTTGAAACAAGGCCGATGGGGCACCAGGTGACTGATTCTGCTGAATGCCACCTCCTTCAAATTGCCCCTTAATTGGGGGTCGCTTGGTGCCTGCGTGGACAAGCGCAGAAATTGCTTCCCACATCAATGCAACCGTGTGGTGATTCAAGAGCCACTGACAAGAAGCGGAGAATCAATCAATGGCTGTGATTTGATTTGAATTCCTGCCATCTAGTGGCTTAATTTGAGAGGGACGAGATTGGCGTAAATTACTGTGGCTTCCTGAAGCAGTCTGGGCTCTAACTGGCAGGGCGATCTCTTTCACAGTGGGGCCACAACTTCAGAAACAACAACAACAAAGTGCTCTATCTCACGATCGGAGGAACATGAGATGGGAATGGCTGCTGAAACTGGGAAATGTCTAGTTTAATGAAGAGAAGGACGAGGGGGGAGATGATAGCAGTCTCCTAGTATCTCAGGGGCTGCCCCAAAGAAGAGGGAGTCAAGCTCTTCTCCAAAGCACCAGAAGGCCGGACAAGAAGCAACGGATGGAAACTCATCAAGGAGAGAAGCAACCTGGAACTAAGGAGAAACTTCCTGACAGTGAGGACAATTAACCAGTGGAACAACCTGCCTCCAGATGTTGTGGGTGCTCCATCGCTGGAAACCTAAGAAAAGACTAGAGAAGCAACTTGTCTAGAATGGTATGGTTCTCCTCCTCAAGCAGTGGGTTGGACTAGAAGACCTCCAAGGCCCCCTCCATCTCTGTTGTTATTCTTTAATTCACGATATCAGTCACTTCTGTCTAACTCTAAAGCTTTTCGGGCCGGATCACTCACCTCCGTCTCTTGCTGAAAGCAGGCAGGGAAGCTGCATGAAAAACAGCCTGAAAAGGAAGACGCCCCAAGCCATTGGAGAAGCCGGTTTAGTTAAAAAGGCCAACAAGTCTCAGGTCTCCTTTGATGGTGAGTAGAGAACGCTGTGGATTGTCCCCCACACAGTCAGTTGCTTTTGTGCAATGTCTGCGTAATGTCTGGCTGCAAGCTTGCCAACTCCTCAAAAGGGAAGTCACAACAGGAAACTGATTTCATAATCTTCATAACCTTCATAAAAGTAAAGTTGGAAGGCACCTTGGAGGTCTTCTAGTCCAACCCCCTGCTCAGACATGAAACCCTATATACCATGGCTGTCCAGACTCTTCTTAAAAACCTCCAGTGTTGGTGTCAAGCAATAACATTAGATTGAAAAGCCCATGCATCGAAAACTTGACAGTTGAAGCATTCACAGCTTCTGGAGGCAGGCTGTTCCACTGGTTAATTGTTCTCACTGTCAGGCAGTATCTCCTTAATTCTAGGTTGCTTCTCTCCTTGATCAGTTTCCATCCCTTGCTTCTTGTCCTGCCTTCTGGTGCTTTGGAGAAGAGCTTGACTCCCTCTTCTTTTGGGGCAGCCCCTGAGATACTGGAACGCTGCTGTCATGTCAACCTTGGTCCTTTTCTTCATTAAACTAGAGATGCCCAATTCCAGCAGCCGTTCCTTGTATGTTTTAGCCTCCAAAGTCAGATGGGTTTTGGGTTGTGTTGCATTTGAGGCAAGAATAGTATGGATAGATAGATAGATAGATAGATAGATAGATAGATAGATAGATAGATAGATAGATAGATAGATAGATAGATAGGCAGGCAGGCAGGCAGGCAGGCAGGCAGGCAGACAGACAGACAGACAGACAGACAGATCTGTCCTACATAAATGGCATATAGTGATTAACACTAAGCAGATATTTCAAAGAGCTTCGGAACAAACTAAGAGAGAAAAAAATAGCAGTGGACAATCCCTTAAATAGGAGCCAGCCGTGCGCTGCAGCTGCCAAAAAAGCCCACACAGTGCTAGGCTGCATTAACAGAGGGATAGAATCAAGATCATGTGAAGTGTTAAGTTAGCCTTATACTACACGGATAAAGCCACACTTGGAATGCTGTGCCCAATTCTGATCACCACAACACACACACAAAAAGATGCTGAGACTCTGGAAAGAGTGCAGAGAAGAGCAACCATGATGATTAGGGGGCTGGAAGCTCAAACATATGAAGAACGGTTGCAGGAATTGGGTATGTCTAGCCTAATGAAAAGAAGGACCAGGAACGAGATAATTGCAGCCTTCCAATATCTAAGGGGCTGCCACAAAAAAAGAGGGGGACAACCTTGACTCCAGAACAATCTATTCTCCTTGTCCTGAAGGCAGGTGGGGTCACAACTTCAAAAAAACAAAGTGCTGTATCTCACCATCGGAGGAACATGAGATGGGAACGGTTGTATAAGTATAAGGATATGTTGCTGGATTTGGGTATGTCTGGGTTAACGAAGAGAAGAGGGAGGGGGGACATGATAGCAGCCTTCCCATATCTCAGGGGCTGCCCCAAAGAAGAGGGAGTCAAGCTATTCTCCAAAGCACCAGAGGGCAGGACAAGATGGATGGAAACTAATCAAGGAGAGAAGCGACCTAGAATTAAGAGGAAATTTTCTGACAGTCAGAACAATTCATCAGTGGAAAAACTTGCCTTCAGAAGTTGTGAATGCTCCAACACTGGAGGTTTTCATATGGAGACTGGACCATCATTTGACCAGGATGGTATACAGTAGCTCTCTTGCCTTGAGCAGGGGTTGGATTAGAGGACCTCAGAGGTCCCTTCCAGGCCTCGGATTCTATGTTTCAATTGTAGCCAGAAGCAGACTGGCACCCAATGTAGCTCACCTAAAAGTGTAATCATCATCATCATCTTCATCATCATCACCTGCGCGATTTTGGATGAAACGTGTGACGGTGATACCCATTGTCATCGAGGCACTGGGAACTATGTCCAAAATCTTTACAAAACGCATCAAGAAATTGCAGCTTCCCGCAATAACTCCAGCAAAGCTACAAAAAAAACTGCACTACTGGGAACATCTTACATTTTAAGGAGATACCTGGTTGATCCCTGGGACGCTGACAGCAACCCTTGCCAATCATTAGTGCCAGTCAGTTTGAGTGTTCAGTTGACTGAGTTTCATGTTTTATGAATATAATAATAATAATAATAATAATAATAATAATAATAATAATAATAATAAAGTTGGAAGGGACCTTGGAGGTATTATATGTTGCCAGCCTCGGGACCTCCAAAACTATCTGACTTGCTACATTCTGGACTTCCAAACAGTCTTCAAGGGGACCCCCTTGCAGAGCGCATTGCAGCAATCCAAAGGAGAGAGAATCAGGGTGTGAGTGACCGAGGGCAGGGCTTCGTCATTCAGAAAAGGGCTAGAAAAAGGAAATGTAACTTCCTCTTTCGCTTCTTCTGCGGAAGGAAATATCGCAGACGGAGCAAGAGATGAAATAGCTGTAGGAGAAGAGGAGGCAGAGCCGGGGGAGGAGTTAAATCTGTCACCAGCTTAGAGTCATTATGTTGCTGTAAGCCAGGGGTCTCAAACTGCCGGCCCACTGGATGCGTCATCAGGAAACCACGCCCCCCCCCCCATTGTCAGCAATGGAGATACATCACGTGACGTCGCGAGTTTGACGTGTCTGCTATAAGCAATCCAAGTCCAGACTCCTCCTTGAATTCCGTTGGTCACCACGTTTGGTAACCACGATGTCAAAAAGATGTCGAGACTCTGGAAAGAGTACAGAGAAGAGCAACAAAGATGATCGGGGGACTGGAGACTAAAACATATAGGGAACGGCTGCTGGAATTGGGTATGTCTAGTTTAATGAAGAGAAGGGCGAGGGGGGACATGATAGCAGTCTCCTAGTATCTCAGGGGGTGCCCCAAAGAAGAGGGAGTCAAGCTCTTCTCCAAAGCGCCTGAAAGCAGGACAAGAAGCAACAGATGGAAACTGATCAAGGAGAGAAGCAACCTAGAACTAAGGAGAAACTTCCTGACAGTGAGAACAATTAACCAGTGGAACAACCTGCCTCCAGAAGCAGTGAATGCTCCAACACTGGAAGTTTTTAAGAAGAGACTGGACAGCCATTTGTCTGAAAGGGTACTATAGGGTCTCCTGTCTGAGCAGGGGGTTAGAGTAGATGACCTCCAAGGTACCTTCCAACTTTATTATAATTATTATTATTGTTGTTGTTGTTGTTATCTGATGCCAGTTTAACATTGAACTTTAATTGCCTAGATGGTTGTCTATGGGCTTGAGCAGAGAACTCCATACTTGGAAACTTGTGGATTAAGCTTTTTCAGTGCAAGCAGTTAAAATTGAAGTCAATTAGAACTGAATAAGCTTCTTGGATCAGAAGGGAAATGTTTTTAAAGGAAAAAAAACCCCATGAAAGTCCAGTTGCATTTTGGAAAAAGCACCTTTGGGACTTCTTGGGAATCCTTGATTCAAAATAACAGAGTAACAGAGTTGGAAAGGACCTTTGAGGTCTTCTAGTCCAACTTCCTGCTCCAGTAGGAAACCCTATAGTCCTTGGCTCTTTTATGACTCGTGGACTTCAACTCCCAGAATTCCTGAGTCAGCCATGCTGGGGGGAAAAGAGAGAGGTTTCCAAGCTGAGCCATGCTGGCTCAGGAATTCTGGGAGTTGAAGTCCACCAGCCATGAAAGGACCATAGTTCCCCTATGCTGGCTCAGGAATTCTGGGAGTTGAAGTCCACGAGTCATGAAGGGGGCCAAAGTTTCCCCTATGCTGGCTCAGGAATTCTGGGAGTTGAAGTCCACGAGTCATGAAGGGGCCAAAGTTTCCCCCATGCTGGCTCAGGAATTCTGGGAGTTGAAGTCCAAGAGTCATGAAGGGGGCCAAAGTTTCCCCTATGCTGGCTCAGGAATTCTGGGAGTTGAAGTCCATGAGTCATGAAGGGGCCGAGGTTGCCTACCCCTATACTATCCCGGAAAATGGCTGTCCGGTCTCTTTTTAAAATTCTCCGGTGATGGAGCACCCACAACCTCTGAATGAAAGCCGTTCCACTTGCTTCTCTCCTTGATCAGTTTCCATCTGTTGCTTCTTGTCCTGCCTTCGGGTGCTTTGGAGAACAGGTTGACCCCCCCCCTTCTTCTTGGTGGCAGCCCTTCAAATATTGGAAGGTGCTATCATGTCACCCCTAATTCTTCTCTTCATCAGACTAAAGGTAAAGGTAAAGGTTCCCCCGCACATGCGTGCTAGTCGTTTCCAACTCTAGGGGCCGGTGCTCATCTCCGTTTCAAAGCCGAAGAGCCGGCGCTTGTCCGAGGACGTCTCCGTGGTCATGTGGCTGGCATGATTAGATGCCAAAGGCGCAGGGAACGCTGTTACCTTCCCACCGGAGCGGTCCCTATTTTTCTACTTGCATTTTTACGTGCTTTCGAACTGCTAGGTGGGCAGAAGACTAAGGTAAAGTTAAAGGTTCCCCCGCACATGCGTGCTAGTCGTTTCCGACTCTAGGGGCCGGTGCTCATCTCCATTTCAAAGCCGAAGAGCCAGCGCTTGTCCGAGGACGTCTCCGTGGTCATGTGGCCGGCATGATTAGACGCCAAAGGCGCACGGAACGCTGTTACCTTCCCACCGGAGTGGTCCCTATTTTTCTACTTGCATTTTTACGTGCTTTCGAACTGCTAGGTTGGCAGAAGCTGGGACGAGTAATAGGCGCTCACTCTGTTACGCGGCACTCGGGATTCGACCTGCCAAACTGCCGACCTTCCGATCGACAAGCTCAGCGTCCTAACCCACTGAGCCACCACGTCCCTTGTAGGGCAGAAGACTAGATATCCCCAATTCCTGCAAAAGTCCTTTAGATATTTTAACCTCCAGCCTCTTTATCGTATCTGTTGCTCTTTTCGGCACCACTCTTTCTCGAGTCTCCACATCTTTGTTATATCCTGGTGATCTGAATTCTCTTCATTAGACTAGACATCCCCAGTTCCTGCAACCGTTCTTCATATGTTTGAGCCTCCAAGCCCCTGACCATCTTTGTTGCTCTTCTCTGCACTCTTTCTAGAGTCTCAACATCTCTTCTGTATTTGGTGACCAAATATAGATGGATATGGATGCAGGATTCCCAAGTGGGGGGCCTTACCAAGGCTTTATAAAGCGGCACTAATACTTCACGTGATCTTGATGCATATCCCTCTGTTCCTAATCCTTCTTTCCCATTAAACTGGATATACTCAATTCCCTGCTCATCGTTCAGTTCATCGTTACGTTTTAGCCTCCAATCCCCTAATTATCTTTGTGGCTGGTCTTTGTCTGCTCTCTTTGCAGTGATGTCTGGCTGGAATAACCCTTGCAAGAACACTCTCCTTTTAGTGACTATCCCCTCTGCACACGTGCCCTGCCTTGGTTTGTCCATAAATTGTTACGCCTGGGTGCCTCTCCTGGGTTTTTCTGCCGCACATCTAAATTTTCTACCCTGGTACGTCACTCCTGACGCTACTCAAATCCACCCAGTCAGAAGCAAATGCTTCCCTTCTGTAAATCCATGGAAACTCTGCAAGGTGGAAGGATAGAAAGCGCAGTTTTCTAGACACAAAGCAGCAACCTTGCCGTGTTGCAGCCTAAATAAGATTTTTTTAGAAAGAAGGAAAGAAAGAAAGAAAGAAAGAAAGAAAGAAAGAAAGAAAGAAAGAAAAAGAAAAGGCTTGGGAATGAGTTGCAATTGCTGGGAGAGTTCCGATTAAAAACCCAAGGAACGGTTTCATTATTTATTAGCCAAAGGGAGGTATTTGACCCCCGGGCTTAGAGATAACGATCAGGGTGAGTTCTCGTAAACCAGAAAACTGTGCAGACTTTCCACAGATAAATTGAAAGAGCAGACCGTTCAGAGAGCGCTTGGAACTTTAACTGCACTGTGGTTTTGTGCTTTTAGCTATTTTTGGCTCAGTGGGTTAGGACGCTGAGCTTGTCGATTAGAAGGTCGGCAGTTTGGCGGGTCGAATCCCGAGTGCCACGTAACAGAGTGAGCGCCTGTTACTCGTCCCAGCTTCTGCCAACCTAGCAGTTCGAAAGCACGTAAAAATGCAAGTAGAAAAATAGGGACCACTCTGGTGGGAAGGTAACAGCGTTCCGTGCGCCTTTGGCGTCCAGTCATGCCGGCCACATGACCACGGAGACGTCCTCGGACAAGCGCTGGCTCTTCGGCTTTGAAACGGAGATGAGCACCGGCCCCTAGAGTCGGAAACGACTAGCACGCATGTGCGGGGGAACCTTTAACTTTTTATAGGGAAGGAAGGTCAGGTCAGTTGGAGTGCAAATAGATGGGCGGGTGATCCTGGACTTACAACCACTTCATTTAGTGACCATCCACAGTCACAGTGGCAGTGGAAAAAGTGACTGGCGGCCGTTTTTCACACTTACGGCCTTTGTAGCATCCCCAGGATCATGCAATCCAAATTCAGTCGCTTGGCAACTGACTCCTGCTTATGACCGTTGGTGTGTTTAGTTTAGTTTAGTTTATTAGACTTATATATCGCCCTTCTTCCGTAGGAATCAGGGTGGTCCACAAGGTTTTTTAAAACAGAACATTACCACAATTACAAAAATTAAAACAATTAAAATGATTATATTAAACCTTGAATATAAAAATCCTAATTAAAAACCAAAGCCCCAATTAATACTCTCAGTCCAGGCCGGAAAGCTCAAAGAGCCAGGTCTTCAGGTCCCGGTGGAATGAGCGGAGGTCAGAGGCAGTCCTGAGCTCTACAGGCAGCTGGTTCCAAAGGGCCGGCGCACCCACAGAGAAGGCCCTCCACCTGGGTGTTACCCCCCGGCAATCTTTTACCAGCGGT
The DNA here is from genome assembly GCA_024449315.1 of Daboia siamensis. Lineage (NCBI taxonomy): Eukaryota > Metazoa > Chordata > Lepidosauria > Squamata > Viperidae > Daboia > Daboia siamensis. Next base: position 37,127 of record JAKJMR010016664.1, on the reverse strand, counting down.
ACCCTGAGAAGACCCTCCCTGTGGGAGCGCACAGGACGAAGGGAGCTTGATGCCGGCAGCAGGTGCTCCCTCAAATATCCAGGACCCAAGCCATTTAGGGCTTTATAGGTCATCACCAGCACCTTGAATCTCACCCGGAGGGCAACCGGGAGCCAATGCAGCTCGCGGAGTAGAGGTGTTACGTGGCAGTATCGGGAAACCCCCATCACAACCCGCGCGGCTGCATTCTGCACCAGCTGAAGCCTCCGGGTGGTCCTCAAGGGCAGCCCCATGTAGAGAGCATTGCAGTAATCCAATCGGGATGTCACGAGTGCATGAGTGACTGTGGGGAGGGCATCTTGGTCCAGGTAGGGCCGCAACTGGTGCACCAGGTGAACCTGGGCAAAGGCCTCCCTGGTCACGGCTCCTATATGATCTTCAAAACTGAGCCGCGAATCCAGGACGACGCCCAAGTTGCGTGCCCTATCGACGGGGGGCAACACCTCACCCCCCATCGTTAGAGATGGAATAATTTGGTTAATCCGAGATGCCGGTATGCACAGCCACTCAGTCTTGGTAGGATTGAGACGAAGCCTGTTTCTCCCCATCCAGACCCGGACCGCCTCCAGGCAATGGGACATCACGGCGAGGGCATCACTGGGTTGGTTCGGGGTGGAGAAAAAAAGTTGGGTATCATCAGCGTACTGATGATACCCCACCCCGAAACCACGAATGACCTCGCCCAGCGGCTTCATATAGATGTTGAACAGGAGGGGCGAGAGAACCAACCCCTGAGGAACTCCACAAACAAGAGGCCTCGGGGTGGACCTCTGCCCTCCCGTCAACACCGATTGCGAGCGGCCCAGGAGATAGGAGGAGAACCACTGCAAAACAGTGCCTCCCACTCCCAACCCCCTGAGACGCCGCAGTAGGATACCATGGTCGATGGTATCAAAAGCCGCTGAGAGGTCTAACAGGACTAGGACAGAGGAGCAACCCCTGTCCCGAGCCCTCCAGAGATCATTCACCAGAGCGACCAATGCCGTCTCCGTGCTGTACCCGGGCCTGAAACCCGATTGGTACGGGTCCAGATAATCGGCTTCCTCCAGGAACAAAGGGAGCTGATGCGCCACCATGCTCTCCACAACCTTTGCCAAAAAGCGAAGGTTGGAGACCGGACGATAGTTATTTAAAACAGCCGGGTCCAGGGCAGGCTTCGAGAAGGGGCCTCACCACCGCCTCCTTCAGAACGGCGGGGAAGACACCCTCACTCAAAGAGGCAGATATTACTGCCTGGAACCAGCTTGTGTGCCAAGGTCACGTGATTCCCCCCTTTGGCGACCTTCCGACCAGCAAAGTCACTGGGTGAAGCTTAACAACAGGTGTTTTCATTACCTGACGAGGTAGCATTATCAGTATTAGGAGGGAATGACAGGGCAAGCCCCTTATATATAAACGGGAGCAAACCCCACTTCCTTCTTCCACTGATGCTGTTACATAGTTGGGTCATGAGAAGCAAACTCAGAAGGACCCCATAGATCACCACCACCACCACGTCCTCCTCCTCCTCCTCCTCCCCCCCCTCTCCACCCGTCCTCTCCTCCTCTTTTTCACAAACCCCACTTCTTTTTAGCACTGATGATGATGTTACTTAGTTGGGCAAGTAAACAACCAAGCTCAGAAAGCAGCAAGGACCGTACACCACTACTACTACTACTACTACTACTACTACTACTACTACTACTTCTTCTTCTTCTTCTTCTTCTTCTTCTTCTTCTTCTTCTTCTTCTTCTTCTTCTTCTTCTTCTTCTTCT
>JAKJMR010016659.1:64439-101855 GCA_024449315.1 Daboia siamensis | reverse complement strand
GAATTGGGTATGTGTAGTTTAACGAAGAGAAGAGTGAGGGGTGACATGATAGCAGTGTTCCAATATCTCAGGGGCTGCCACAAAGAAGAGGGAGTCAAGCTATTCTCCAAAGCATCTGAAAGCAGGACAAGAAGCAACGGATGGAAACTAGTCAAGGAGAGAAGCAACCTAGAACTAAGGAGAAACTTCCTGACAGTTAGAACAATTAACCAGTGGAACAACCTGCCTCCAGAGGTGGTGAATGCTCCAACACTGGAAGCTTTTAAGAAGAGACTGGACAGCCATTTGTCTGAAATGGTATAAGGTTTCCTGCCTGAGCAGGGGGTTGGACTAGATGACCTCCAAGGTCCCTTCCAACTTTATTATTATTATTATTATTATTTATTTTCCTGGGCTCCAAGATCACTGCAGATTGGGACTGTAGCCCAGAAATTAAAAGACACTTGCTCCTGGGGAGGAAAGCAATGGCAAATCTAGACAGCACACTAAAAAGCAGAGACATCACCCTGTCAACAAAAGTGCCTATAGTCAAGGCTATGGTCTTCCCAGTTGCAATGTATGGCAGTGAAAGCTGGACCATAAAAAAGGCTGAGCGCCAAAGAATTGAGACCTTTGAACTCTGGTGCTGGAGAAGACTTCTGCGAGTCCCTTGGACTGCAAGGCAATCAAACCGGTCAGTCCTAGAGGAGATCAACCCTGACTGCTCTTTAGAAGGCCAGATCCTGAAGCTAAAACTCAAATACTTTGGCCACCTAATGAGAAGGAAGGACTCACTGGAGAAGAGCCTCATGCTGGGAAAGATTGAGGGCAATAGAAGAAGGGGACGACAGAGAATGAGGTGGCTGGATGGAGTCACTGAAGCAGTAGGCGTGAGCTTAAATGGACTCCAGAAGATGGTAGAGGACAGGAATGCCTGGAGGAACGTTGTCCATAGGGTCACGAAGAGTCGGACATGACTTCGCAGCTAACAACAACAACAACAACAACAACAATGTATTAAAGGAAATAAGAGAGAGGAAATATTAGTTACAACAACTTAGAGATCTGTAATAATATGTATTTGTCTGCAATGGAACTATTGTAACCCAGACACCACGTTGCTTTTTAAGATATTATTGTAATAGTGGAAAATTAATAAAAAAACAAATGAAAAAAAAGATCTTCAAGGGAATTATGGTGTGTTTGTTTTACTGGTGAAATTCTTGTTTAACTCCTGCTGTTTTGCTGTTTGAACCAATTATTCGCTGGGAAAGTATTCTGTTGCTTTTTGGAAATAAGTATCAGGACTGTATATGAAATAAAAAGGGTTGGCTTTTCGAGCCTACTGATTAAAAATGGCTTGTTCTTGTGATGCAACAAGGATGGTCGTAGGCTGGGATAGAACAGTTTACCTTGAGCCTCCCACCCCTTACCATTATGGAGCAGCTATAGGCTGAGAATGCTCAGCTCTCACAGCAGCTGGCTTTGTTGGCAGCTCAAGTGGCTCAGCTGCAAGCATATGTCCCTGCTGCTCCACCACCACCACCCAGGAGAAAATGCCACATTGCAATGCCAGACAAATTTGATGGCAATCTGGATATGTTTCCTGCTTTCCTGGGACAATGCCATCTGTTTATCAGCATGAGAGTGGCTGATCTCCCCACTGACCGGGATAAAGTGGGGTTTATGATAAGCCTTCTCTCTGGTGCTGCAGCTCATTGGGGCACACCCCTGCTAGCCCAACCTAGTCCATTGTTGGACAACTTTGTGGGGTTTTGTGATCATATGTTTCTGAAGTACAAGGACCCCATTAAGATACAGAGTGCCACCCAATGCCTGAAAGCTCTGAGGCAGGGCCGACACCCCCTACAGGGCTATATCAGCAATTTTCAGCTGCTTAGCCAGGATTCAGCCTGGAATGAGGCTGCGCTCGTGGACGCTTTCCAGGATGGATTGTCGGAGGAGATGTTGGATGAGCTGGCTTGTGTTAATGTTCCCCAGACTTCAACGGGCTGATCCATCTCTGTCTGCGGATCAACACTTGGCTGCAGCAGCGAAAGATTCGCCATGCCACCCCAGAGACCCATGCGGCCCCTGTTGTGCGTGAGACCCTGGTCCAGAGGGAGGAGCCAATGGAGTTAGGTGCTGTCAGACCTCACCTATCAGAAGCAGAAATGAACAGGAGATGTTTTTTTTTGGGGGGGGGTGTTTTTACTGTGCGGACACTGGGCCTTCTGCCCCAAGAAGCAACGAAGGGTGTCAGTGACCGAGTCTGCCCCAAGAAAGCCACCTACTCCTCTGTTGAGCCTGATCTAAAAGGCGGTTTAAGTCAGGCGTCCCACAACACTGAGCAACGTCCTTCAGATGCTGCCTGCGGACCTCCATGGTATCTGATATTGGAGACACATCTGATCCTCCCCAGAATGGGGATTCCAGTCCATGCTTTAATTAACTCTGGGGCCACCATAAATTTTATGGATGCAGCATTTGTGGCCAAATGGGTGGATCCCCAGTGCCCGGTGGAACCGCCCAAGTTAGTGGAGACTATCGATGGTCAAGTCTCCTGTCTGGGCCAATTAAGGCCTCCATGCAACCATTATGTATGGCCATCAGTTCACATGAGGTGGCCATCCAGTTCTATATCACCTCAGATCTGCATTTCCCCATGGTCTTGGGATTGGTGTGGCTCTGGACGCATGACCCACAGATTTATTGGTCATAGAACTTGTCACCTTCCCAAGCTTACAGTGTGTGGATCACACCTTCCATATCTGTGCTGGCCAGGTGGAGGGTCCCCCAGGGGTTTCCTTGCCCTCCGAACTGGCAAATTACACTGATGTGTTTAGCGAGACTGAGGTGGATCAATTGCCCCCACAGAGGCCCTATGACTGCCCCATCGATTTAGTCCCAGACTTGCCTCTCCCAGTAGGGTGTTTGTACTCCATGTCAGACCCTGAGTTGGCCATGTTGCAGGACTTCCTGGACAAGAATTTGGCTCAGGGTTTTATTCGGCCCTCATCCTCTCCAGTGTCTGCACCTGTGCTCTTTGTCAAAAAGAAGTCTGGCGAATTGCAGCCATGCTATAATTACAGGAAATAAAATGCCATCACAGTGCACAATCAATATCCACTGCCCCTCATCCCCAAACTCTTGGACCGGCTCCGGGAGGCAAAGATCTTCACAAAATTGGACTTGCGTGGAGCTTACAATCTTGTCAGAATTTGGTCGGGTGATGAGTGGAAGACGGCATTTGGTACTCAGTAGGGGCACTTAGAGTATACAGTGATGCTGTTTGGCCTGACTAATGCCCCCACAGTGTTTCAGCATTTTATGAATGACATTTTCTGGGACTTGTTAGATCAGTTTGTCGTGATCTACTTTGACAACATACTGATGTATTCCCCGTTGCGAGAGGCGCACCAGGCACATGTTTTTTTGGAAATAAGTATCAGGACTGTATATGAAATAAAAAGGGTTGGCTTTTCCAGTCTACTGATAAAAAAGGGGTTGTTCTTGTGATGCAACAAGGATGATTGTAGGATAGGATAGAACACGTAACTGGTCAATGTGGTGCCTGACCACATGATCATTTTCCAAAGCCACCTCGTAAGACAATGGCCCTGTTACTTTAGTCACTCTAGTGGCAACCCAGGGTGCCCCCTACCCATGGTTTCTGGTCCATACAAGTTCACCCAGCTGTAGATTTCTGGGAGGCTTCAGTTGAGCTGTTTTTGCTACTGTCCTGTCTGGATGGAGTCAGTCAACCTTTGTTGTGAGCCAGCGGCCCCACCTTAGTTCTGCAGGGCCGTGACACATTGTGGTGCTAGGAGTCGTGTGCTGGCACAGGAGAAAATTTGCCAGGTGGTGATTCCAAACTCCCGTTGTCATCTGCTTGAGCAATTCCTTGGTGGACCTTACCATTCGCTCAGCCTGACCATTGGAAGCGGGATGGAAGGGAGCAGAGGTTGCATGCCATATCATGTTGGCATTTAGGAAGGATTGGAATTCGGCCACCATGATTTGTGCTCCATTGTTGGACACAATAACATCTGGCAGACTGTGTGTGGCAAAGAGCCAGTGCAGCTCCTGGATGACCCTGGTGGTGGTCATCAATGGGACAGGTACCACTTCCAACCACTTGGAATAGCTGTCCATGACAATGAGGAGCACCTGTCCCTGGAATGGGCCCACAAAGTCAATATGCACACAAGACCATGGGGCATGGTCTCCCAGTGGTGCACAGGTGGTTGTGGCATCTCTGGTCAGGGTATCTTGACAGACCTGACAGCTCCTTACTTGGTTTTCAATGTCTTTATCCAGGCCTGGCCACCACAAATAGCTCCTGGCTAGAGCCTTCATCATCATGATCCCGGGGTGCCCCTCATGTAGAGAATCCAGCACCCTGTCTTGAAGCCTGGGTGGAATGATGATCCTGATGCCCCACAGCACACAACCCTTGTGGGCTGACAATTCATCTTTCCGGCATACATAGTGCTGGAACTTGGGGCCTGGCCAGGTTTCTGGCCATCCCCTCAACACCCAGTTGAGAATGCGGCTGAGCATTCTGTTTGTGGCAGTTTTAGTGGCCATGTCTCCTGCATGTAGGGGTGATTCTGGTAGGTCCTGGATTGCCAGGATATACACTGCCAGGGCTGTGTCTGGATCTCTCTGTGGCAGAGGCAGTTGGCTGAGCATGTTGGCGTGGCCCATTTCCTTCCTGGCTTGTGGACTAACCTGTATGAGTAGGCAGCCATGAAAATTGACCATTGCAGCATCTGCAGTGACAGGATCTGTGGAGTCTGCTTGTCAGCTGTAAAAAGGCCAAGCAGCGGCTTGTGGTCTGTGAAGACAGTGAAAGGTCACCCTTATAAGAAGTTGTGGAACTTCTTAATACCTGCAACAATAGCAAGAGCTTCTTTATCGATTTGTGCATATTCCTCTCAGCTGATGATAAAATTCTTGAGTAATATGCAATGGGGGCCTCGTGACTATCTGGCATTTGATGGCTTAGCACTGCCCCAATGCCATATGGCAAAGCATCACAGGCTAGCTTTACTGGCAGTTTTTATTAAAATGAGCCAACATGGAGCTTGAGGATAGTAGTGACTTGACCATCTTGAATGCCCTATTGTGGGTGCTTGACCTGATTCAGGGTGCTTTTTTGTACAGTAGATGGTGAAGTGGTTCTGCCATGGCAGCCTTGTGTGGCAAAAATGAGTGGTAGAAGTTCAGCAAGCCCAGGAATGCTTGCAGTTCCCCCTTGGATTTGGGACTGGGGGCTTGTTGAATTGCCTTTAGCTTGGCATCTGATGGGTGGATTCCAGCAGCATCTATTCAGAACCCCAGGAACTCTGTGGATTCCACGCCAATTTGGCACTTGTCTTTTTTCAATTTTAAGCCTGCCTCACAGAAACATTGAAGTACTGCCCAGAGACGTTCCACCAGGACTGCCACCGATTCCCCTGTGATCAGGACATCATCAAAGTATGGGCAGACACCGGTTATGTTTTTAAGTGTCCATTCCATGATGCTTTGGAACAACCCAAGGGCTACACTTACCCCCAAACTGCAGGCGGTGCACTCAGAATGCCCCTGGTTTGTGCCTTGGCAGTGGCATCATTGACTGGCAGCTGCTGGTATGCCTTGGCAAGGTCTAATTTAGCAAAAATTCGGCCTCCTTGAAGCAAGGCGAGTATGTGGCTTACCACCAGAACTGGGTAAGCATGTTGATGTAGTGCCTTGTTTATTGTGCACTTGTAGTCTGCACATATGCGAACGTCCCTGTTTGGCTTCACAGGGATCACTATGGGAGTTTCCCACAGGCTACTGTCCACAGATTGGAGCACTCCCTGCTGCACCAGTTTGTCAAGTTCCACGTCAATCTTTGGCTTTAGTGCAAAGGGCATTCTGCGCGGTTTCACTCTGCTGGCTCAAGATTGAGCGAAATTGGTGCCCCTCTGTACTGTCCCAACTCCGTGCTGAACATATCAGCATATTGTTGCCATACTGCTGCCAGGTCAGCTGTTTGTGTGTGATTGATGCCTGTCACATGGATGCCCAGGGCTTCAAACCAGTCCAGTCCAATGAGGCTGGTGCACTTCCCATCTGCGCTGAGGGGACCCTCAAACTCCTTGAACTTAACTCTAATGGTGGCTTCCCCCCTTACAGAAACATGGCAGTTCTGGAAGTCTGTTAGTATGAGGCTTGAGCGGAACTTGCCCTTTGCCTCATCTGCAAATGTAATCAAAAGTCTTGTATGAGATGATTGATAGAGCTGACCCAGTGTCTAGCTCCATGGAGCATGGGACCCTTTGAAGTCTAATTTGGAGTTTTAACTTCTCCTTGAGGGGGCGTTGGGCTTCTGTTCATTGTATACTTCACCTCCCTGAGCACTATACAACCCTGTTCTGCCCTGGGGCCCATTTACCTTTATGCTGTGGAGCCACAGTTCATGTTTCTCAGTGGTGACCTCTACAGACTCTGGCTATGTGCCCTTGCTTCCCACAGGTGCAGCAAACAGCTGTGCGAAATCTGCACTCTGCCCTTTTATGCTGTCCCTCACAGCTAGCACGATTCTATGGAGATGTTGTTTGCTTTGTTGAGCATTGCCATCTGGGTGGCTCTCTCTGCAACTGATCAATCTCATCATCTTCATCGGTCTCCCCCAGTCCATCTGCAGTCTCGTGGTGGCTTGCCATGGGGCTGGTGTGTGTTTTTGGTGGCCAGAGAGCCTTCATTGCTCCTCTGGCAGCCTCATCCTTCAAAGCATCTTGGAAAGTCAGTTTTTCCATGCTGAATAGGTGCTGCTGTAGCTCTCTATTCAGCAAACCACAAACAAGTCTGTCTCTGAGGCCGTCTTCCAAATCTGGAAACTCTCAGTGGTGTGAAGCTTGTAAAAGTGCAGCCATGAACTCAGCTGCCAATTCTCCAGACCTCTACTCTCGTTGCTCAAAAGCATGGCATCAAGCGATTATGGAGAGTTTCAGCTCAAAGTGTTCTTTCAACCTTCTCTTGAGTTCTGCGTATGTCACTGACTCAATGCTTGCTGGTGCTACCAGGTTTTCTGTGATGTTGAATGTTGCTAGCCTGCATACACAGAGTAGAGTCACTGCCTTCAGGCCATCGTCTCTGACCTGGTTCGCCCATAGATAGTTGTCTACTTGGAAGACATAGGAGCTCCACTGCTTTGGATGGGTGAGCCTCCCAGGTTTGGCCATTCCAGAAGTTCTGTGCAGTCCTGGTTACTGCCTTTACTGCTGCAGTAGGAGCTGTGTTGCCTTTTGATCCTGGGGACGGATCCCTCAGGATGTCTGTACCTCCAGTGTGTCTTACTGGCAGGCAGGGTGGGATCGTGGTCCCACCAGGGCTCTGTGCCTGGTCTGACACCCAGTGACTTCAGTATCTTAGCTCTCATCAGCTCTCTTCCTGCAGTATCCCACCTTCATCGCCACTATTGTGTAGTGAGTTTTGTAGGCAATGACCAGACCAGCATGGTACAACGGTGTTTATTTAAGTCAGAACAGAATTGTCAAAACTGGCAAAATGCCTAGAGTTTATATTTTCCGCCTCTAGGGCATCAGCCAATCACAAGGTTAGCTTGCTCCCACCCAAATTTTAATTCTTGAAATTTCCCTCCAAAACAGTAGGAGGTACGTTAGTTTCACAACACATTAACATTAGTACTTAATACATAACAGTTATGCAAACTGGAAAAGGTGATCTTACTCTGCTCTTTTCCTTTCCAGGATATTTATTAAAAGCTATTAAGGAGACAGTTATATTTCTTCTAGTATTTTCTATTAGAGGAAATGAATCCATAGCTGGACATGGAATTGGATTATATCATGAAATCAGGGCTGAAGGCTTGCATAGAAATCAAGGACAAGAGAATCAGATACTCTACTTTCTTCTTTAGAAATCTAGAGATGTGTTTGCAAGGAAAAATATGCCATTAACTTGTTGTGAAAGCACTGGGCCTCTTTTAATAGTAAATCCAGCATAAATTGCAGATCAGGTTTTGCCTTGTGGCAAGTTCATTGATTTGATATTTCTTTGTGGCACATGAAAATAGTTCTATAAAATCTCATTGCCAATTCAATCAATTTAAAAATTTGGCTCTTGTCCCATTGCTGCAGTATTTCCTTAAAAAGTCTCATTAATGTAGTTTAGTTTTGTTTGGCCATACCAACAACCACTGCATACGAGACTTACAGTGGAAAACAAGACCTGCCTTTGCAGAAAATGCTGAAAACCTTTAATAACATTTTCCCTCAAAGCATCTTGTCTTTGTTTGTTTTGGAATATAGTATGCTTGTCAGGTATCAACCAAATTTAAATCAATACAGCTTTGACCAAATTTACCATCCATATAAAGAGTTTTGTTTCTAGTAGAATCTAATGACTATTGTATCTCATGATTATCAACTTTAAAAGTATATTGAGTATGAGTCTGACATGAAAACAAATTTGGAATAGTTCAGAACTGCTTTAAAGCAAAAGCTGAGTTATTCCAACTAATGAAATATCTCAATTTTAGCTCCATGCTACCTTAATTTCCTCTCTCCCTAACAGAGATTTTTTTCTCTCCTGGATCTAGATAAGAAAAAAAGACCTGCAACAAAGACTTGCAACAAAAGATAATAAAAAAAGTTTATTTCAACATATTAAAAAAGAAAAAAGTCAAGAAAACAGTAGGACCACTTAAGAGAGAAGGTGGCAAGGAAGTAACAGGCAGTAGAGAGGCTGTCACAAAGAAGAGGGGGCTCAACTTATTTTCCAAAGCACCAGAGGTCAGGACAAGAAACAATGGATGTAAACTAATGAAGGAGAGAAGCAACTTGGAATTTAAGGAGAAACTTCCTAATAGTGAAGACAATTAACCAGGGGAATGACTTGCTTTCAGAAGTTGTAGGTACTTCATCACTGGAGATTTTTATGAAGAGACTGGACAGCTAACTATCTGAAATAATATAGTTAAATCAGAATAGAGCTGGAAGGGACTTGGAGTTCTTCTAGTCCAGCCCCCTGCTCAAGCAGGAGACCCTGCAGACAAATGGCTGTCCAATTTCTGCTTCAAAACCTCTAGTGTTGGAGCACCCACAACGTCTGAAGGCAAGCTGTTCCACTGATTAATTGTCCTCACTGTTAGGAAGTTTCTTCTTAATTCCAGGTTCTGGCAGAACCCACTCCAATCCACATCTTAGGAAAGAAGAACTCTTGAAGACAGGATTGTCCAAACAGGAACTTTTACTAAAACATGGTTGACAGTGGATAATCTACACAGGATCTGGAAACTGTCTCACAGATCGATAGCCCCAGTACATTTGCAATATTATTACTTCCTCTCCTTCACATTCCCATTGGAGATACAAACCAGAAATCCCCCCTCCCTCTTTCTTTGTTCTTCTTAGTTCAAAAGTTTTCTTCCCTGGTCTTTTGTGATGGCCTCCAGGCAGGCTGAATAAACAACCCTTGCGTCTAAGGGATAGAGATGGCCAATTAACATCCTGTCTTCTCTTCCCCTCCTTGGGAATGGCAGAATCCAGTAAGGGGGTAAGATTTAGGTTTGCCCAGATAGGGAGTTAGGAATGTGATATAAATGGATTCTGACAATCTGCTCTCCTCTTTAAAAAAAGAGGTCCACCTGTAGAGAAAACAAAATATAAATGTTAGCCCGGTTTGTTAGGGTATTTTGTATGAAACTTCTTAAGCAACTTAGGTGCTCTAATGTGATGTTTATTGACCTACTCATTTTCTGAGGAGAGGAGGTGTTTCCAAGCTATTAAATATTGAATTGCTTCATGGTGTTTCCTAGAATCCAGGATTTCTTTCACCTCTAAATGTTGTTCTTCTTCCACCATGATAGGAGGTGGTGATGATGGGATTTTTGTTCATAGGGGTGACTGTTGTTCTCTTTTTAATAAACTGCAGTGAAAAATTGGATGTATCTGCCTAAGATTTTTGGGTAGTCCTAATTCTACGGTACTGGGTTAATGATTCTTTTAATTGGAAAAGGTCCAATATATTTTGATCCAGGTTTTTTACAGGGTTGTAGGGATTTAAGGTATTTTGTGGATAAATATACCATCTCTCCCACCCTGAATGTTTTGGGATTGACTCTTTTTTTGTCTGCTTGTGTCTTGTATGCTTGTCTAGCTTCGTCTAAAGCTTTCCTAACAATTGGCCAGATGTTTTGTAATTGTGCAATCCATTCCTTCAGTGCTGAGTTACCGCTTCATTTGGGGTTAGTTCTGGCATGGGGTTGAAACTTTGACCGGTAGCTATTTGAAAAGGAATGTAACCTGTGCTGGAGTGGACTGCATTATTATATGCCACTTCTGCAAAAGGTAGTAGGTCCGTCCAATTTGTTTGCTGGAAATTAATAAAGCATCTTAAATATTGCTCAAGTTCGATTTTTCACATTGACTGTTCCCTTGAGGATGATGACTAGATGTTAGTTCTTGGGTGGTTCCTAAAAGGGATAACAATTCTTGCCAAAATGCCAATGTAAATTGCACCCACCCACCCCTATCAGATATGATGCGTTGCGGTTCCCCCTGCAATCTGTAAATATGCTGCACAAAAAGTTTCACTAAGGCTTTTGCGATGAGGATCTTTTGGTAAGGGATGAAGTGCACCTGTTTGGAAAACAAGTCCATAACCTTCCAGACTACAGTGTTCCCATTGCTTTCTGGTAATTCCACTATAAAATCCATGGCTATCTTTTTCCATGGGGCTGAGGGGTTGGCCACTGGTTTAACAGTCCTGGTGACTTCCCTTGTAGCTTCTCAGCTGTCACACAAATTTGGCAGCTGGCCAAATTTCTAATGTCTTTTTTCATGGATGCCCACCAAAATTGCCTTTTAGTTAAGTGTAGGGTTTTTACAAACCCAAAATGTCCTGCTGATTTTGTATCATGGCACAACTGCATGAAATTGATCCTCTGGGTGGCAGGTATGTATAACTTCTCACCCACCCAGGGTAGTCCATCTTTAATTGTGCAAACATGTCTATTTTTCTGGAACTATTCATAAGTTTCCAAAGACTTTCGGAATTCTATTCCAGTTTGGCTATCCACCCGTGGCTTTATTTTAGCTTGGGTCCTGGTGGTTACTGGTGCTGACAGTTGTTGTTTGGGCATAAGTGGTTTAGAGTCATTGGCCTGTGTGCTGTTATATTGGGGCACACGAGATAATGCATCAGCCAAGAAATTCTTTCCCCCCGGTAAGTGTTTGAGAGTGAAACAGAATGGGTGAAAATGTTGGGACCAGCGGGCTTGCTTAGCAGAGAGTTTCCTGGGTGTTTTTAGTGCTTCCAAATTTTTCTGGTCTGTCCAGATCTGGAAGGGGATTTTATTTCCTTCAAGGAAATGACACCATGTAAGTAATGACCACCTCACAGCATATGCCTCCTTTTCCCACACAGTCCAACATTGTTCTGTCTCCGTGAGTTTCCTGGATGTATATGCACATGGTTGCAATACCCCCTCATCATTTTCATGGAATAATACAGCTCCCACCACCACATCGCTCGCATCTGCCTGTATTACAAAAGGTTTATTGGGATCTGGGTGTCTCAGTACAGGTTCGGCAGGAAAAAAAGCCTCTTTAGCCTCTCAAATGCTGCTTGACATTCCATTGTCCATTTCAGGGGCTGGCTGGGTTTCACTGGTGATTCCCCTCCCCCTCATTTTCAACAGGTTTGTGAGGGGCAGGGCTATTTGGGCAAACTAAGAGATGAATTGGTAGTAGAAGTTTGCAAACCCCAGCAAACTTGGCAATTGCTTCCTTGAACGAGGGGGTGCCCATTCTAATACTGCCCTGACTTTCTCAGGATCCATTTCAATGCCCTGTGGGGATATGAGATACCCCAGGTAGTCTATTCTTTCCTGCTGGAATTCACATTTCGATAATTTCGCATATAGGTGGGCGGCCTGCAATCTGACTAGGTTAACATGCTCCTCTTCGGTCTCAGTGAAGATAAGGATGTCATCTAGGTAAACCAGGACCCCCTTATATAGGTGCTCTCTTAGAACTTCATTAATTAATTGCGTAAAAACTGTGGGGGGCCCTTGCAGTCCAAATGGCAGGACTCTGAACTGGTAGCAACCCATTGGGCAATTGAATGCAGTCTTCCATTCATCCCCATCCTTAATCCTAATGTGGTAGTATGCTTTCCTCAGGTCTAGTTTGGTAAAAATCCTTCCTTTTGATAGGTGAGATAGCATATCCTTCATTAGGGGTAGGGGATACAGATTACATTCACTAATTGTATCCAGAGATCTATAATCCATGCACAAACAAAGAGTGCCATCCTTCCTCTCCCTGAATAGGATCTGGGTGGCCACTTTGGGTTTGGCAGGCTCAATAAATCCCCTTTCTAGGTTTTTTTAAATGAATCTTTCCATCTCCACTATTTCTTTTGGGCTCATGGCATACATCCTGGGCTTCGGGAGTTTTGCCCCGGGTTTGAATTCTATAGCATAGTCTGTGGCCTGGTGAGGGGGAAGCTCATCTGCCTGTTCCTCACTGAAAACTTCAGCAAGGTCCCTGTATTCCTCCAGTATTTCTGGTAACCCCTTCTCTTTCCCCATTGATGCTGTCTCCTCTGTTCGGGTTGGGAGGGTGCTTTGGGGTTTTATGTTCCTATGCTCTCCCTCCAGGAAGTTGAGTTCTGCCGTCCTCCAATTTACCAAGGTGTTACATTTCTTCAGCCATTCCAGTCCTAATATCATTGGGCATTCCATGCTTGGGGTCACTACAAACATTATGTCTTCCTCATGAGTCCCCAGGAACAGATGAACTGGTAAGGTGGCTATGGTAGCTGGGACCCCCCCCCCTGCTATGGACCCATCTAACTGGCCAAAGGAGATTGGTTGTTTTAGTCTCCTCACTGGAATGCCCAATTTTCCCACCAGTGTCGGGCTGATGAGGCAGCAGGTGCAGCCAGAGTCTTTTAGGGCTTTTACTTTGATGGCTTCAGGCATGGAGGAAGCTAATATAGTCACTGTATTAAGGATGGGTGGAATGGATCCACTTACAAATGTTTCTCCTTCCGAGCTGTCATCTGAGGTGTCCACCACCCCTATGGGGTAGGCCGGAATCCCCTCCTAGTCCTTGGCAGGGTTTGGGGACTCTACAGCCTCTGTCCCCTCATGGCAGTTTCTTTTGGGTTGCTTTGGGATTTCCCTTGTCTCCTGGATTTGCACTGAGGGGCTTTTGAGCGGCACTCTGCGGCATGGTGACCCTCTCTCCCACATTTGAATCAGCCTGTTGATTTCTTAGCCATGGATGGTGGTTTCGCTTGCTCACATGTTTGCTCAGGTGGCGGGCGGCCCCATGGTTTTCCCCAGTGGTGCCTTTTTAGTAGGCCTATCTCTGCCTTTTCTGCCAGGACATACCAGTCATCTAGATGGTGTGGGTCTCCTCAAGGCAGGCAAGCATCATACAGGTTATAGTTTAGCCTGTCTTTGAAATGGCTAAGGAAGATGTCTTCTGGCCAATTCAGCTTGCTTGCAATGGCTCAGAATTCTTGGGTATATTCAGCCACTGGCCATCTGCCCTTCCTCAACATTTTGATTCTCTCCCAGGCCTTACAATCAGCCAAAGAGTCCTCAAATCGCCTCCTCAAGGCTGACATGAATTGGTTGAAGTCGTTAAGTTCTGGGGCATTGGAGTCATGCAGACCCAGTCTGCAGCCAGTCCATCCAGGGCAGATTGCCCGATGCGGATGCGGGCTTTGTCACTGGGGATGTCCCATCTGTATTCTTCCATATAGTTGAGGACTAAAACTCAACTCCAAATGGGGCGGCTCTCCCCTGAATTTCACTTCCAGGGGTGGTAGTCTTTAAATGGATTGGTGTCTGCATGGTGGGTGGTATTGCCCCCCATCCTGATCCCTGACTGTGGTTCGGTGGGAAGTGGGTGCTGCTGAGGCGGCAGCTCCTGGTCCAGTGGACGGCCCCAGTGTTGCAGGTTCCGGATCCCCCCCCCACTGTCTCTCCAGTTGCAGCCCCAGGCACTGCTGCAGCTGCAGTATTCAGGTTTCTCCTCTCTTAGTGAGCTAAAGGTTTTCTTCATCAGATCAATAGCTTTCTCTAGGATCCGCTCCTCTTCACTGATGTGCTGGGAGCTCTCCATCTCTTGCCTCCATTCGAGTTGATGGCTGCCCCACCTCAGGGTCACTTTCCTTGATACCTTTTCCCACTTGCTTTTCCTTCCAATGCCCATCCACCACCGCGGTTTGCGGTTGTGCATCTCCATCACCTCTTCCCTGGCGGAATATGATGCTTCAGCTTCCGATCGTTGGTGGACTTTTGTTCGGGGGGAAAGTTTCCTTTCCATGGGGCTTTCCTCCTCCCCTGCTTCATCATTAGACATTGTATTTTTTGCAAAGTCCCCCGGTAAGGTTCTTCCTTCCAGGTTGACTCTTAGTGCAGATCCTTTCTAATGTCAGAACCCACCCCAATCCACATCTTAGGGGAAAAAAACTTTCTCTCCTTGATTAGTTTCCATTCATTGTTTCTTGTCCTGCTTTGGAAAATAAATTGACCCATCCTGCTTATGGCAGCCCCTCAAATACTGGAATACTACTATCATGTTTCCCCACCCCCACCACCCAGTCCTTTTTTTTTCTCTAGACTGGCCATACCCAAATTGTGCAACCATTCTTCTTCAGGCCTTTAATCATCTTAGTTGCTCTTCTCTTCACTTTTTCCAAAGACTCAACATCTTTTTTGTAATGTGGTGACCAAAACTGGATGCAGGATTCCAGGTGTGGCCTTACTAAGGCTTTATAAAGCAGTACTAATACTTCACATGATTTTGATTCTTTGTTGCTTTAAGAGCTGCAGCAAGCTAGGTGAGATGCCATTTCAGCTATAAGTTCATTTGCTGATTAAAGATATCATACCCTGGGATAATAGTTACAATCCCGTTGTGTTAGTCGAGTTGCTACTTGTGCCCACAAGCAACAACATTCAGCCCTAATGAATGTTTCTGACTCTGAGTCAGCCCTTGTAGGTGGGTCAGAAGAAAACAACCATCTTATAGAAATAGTCCTCGACTTACAACAGTTTGTTTAATGGCATTGAAAAAGGTCATTTATGACCACTTATGACTGTTGCAGCATCCCCAGGGTCTCATGATCAAAACTGAGACACTTGGCAGCTGGTTCATATTTATGACGGTCATGGTGTCCCTGGGTCATGTGATCCCCTTTTGCGACCTTCCGACAAGCCAAGTCAATGGGGGAAGCCAGATTCACTGCACAACCATGTTACTAACTTATCAGCTGCACTGATTTGCTTCACAACTGTGGCCAGAAAGGATGTAAAATAGGGCAAAATTCACTTAACATCTGCCTCACTTAGCAACAGAACTTTTGGCTCAATTGTGGTCATAAATTGAGGACTCCCTGTATAATTTTTCTTAGTGCATTGATGTTTACTTAAATGTTGAGTGGAAAGGAACCAGCCAAGAGCTGAGGGATTTTATGGAAAGAAGAAAATTACCCCCAAATTTCTCTGTGATTAATATGCTATCTTTGCCACAGGGGCTCAGGCTTGTTTTTTGACCTCTGCTGTAAAAACCAGCATAGTATTGTCTTGGCACTGTACACAGAAAGAGCTGACTATGCAGTTGTTATCTTACAAAATACACAAACCAGGAAATTCTCTCTTCACTGGCGAAGCTGGCCTGAATCTACAATTCTGTCTATTTTCCACAACCCTCTAATACCAACAAAAAGGGGATCATTTTCCTTTACTTCTTGGGAAAGATATTTGAACCAAAAAAAGAAAATTGAGGCCAAGAAGCAACAAACAAACAAAAAATCCAGAAAACCTATTGTAATGTATTGGCCATAACTGTTAAATCACTTGCTTAATGTCTGATCACTTGGACGTTCTGAATGGCCAAGAGGGCCACCTAAATATTTGCAAGACTATGTTAAACAATTAACAGTTTGAGCTATCTAGGGGAAAGGGGTGTAATGTATTGTCCATAACTGTTTTAAATCACTTGCTTAATGTCTGATCACTTGCTTAATGTCTGACCTAGATTTCTGTGTTATGTAAAGGTTGCTGATACTGAAAGCCAAACTTGCTGCCTCCAGGCTAATAATTAGCTTCTGAGTGGGAAACTGTTACTTTAAACCTATTGGTTGCCGTCTAGAAGCTAACCATATAAATAGCTGCACAGCAGCCATTAGGGCTGCTTCTGTTCTGAGTTAATAAACTTGTTTGCTGTTTTAACACTTCATATTGCTTAATGCTTAAAGAACCGAAGATATAACAATGGCAACGAAGGTGGGATGTGCTGCTTCATTGTGAGAGTCTGAAGTCACTACGGGGTGAGGCCAGCACAGAGTATGGCAGGGACCATGTTCCCCACACCCCTCAGTCTGCCAGCAACATCCTGGAGACCACCTTGCCCTAAGGATCCATCCTAGGGCCTATGCAGAAGCCAGCAGCACAAGGCAATGCAAGCAACAAGAAATGCAAGCAACTCACCATGGCAAAAGTGGGGAAACTCGAAGAGTTGGATGTCACACACCTGGAGAGATGGGCGTCCTACATTTCCTGCATTGAAAATTACTTCTGTGCCAACCAGGTTGACGAAGATGGGCTGAAGGCTGTGACCTTCCTCTGTGTGTGCGGCCCCGCCACCTTCGACATTGCCAATAACCTGGTAGCCCCGACACTGCTCAAGTCCGTCACCTATGCAAACTTGAAGAAGAAGCTCCGAGACCACTTTGAACCCAAATTATCCATCATAGCGTGGAGGCACACTTTTGAGCAGCGGGAGCAACAGCCCAGTGAGACTGCTACAGAATTAATTGCCGCTCTTCATCAAGCATCCCGACTCTGCAATTTCATGGATTTAGAGGAGAGACTAAGAGACCGCTTAGTTTGTGGCCTCCGGAATTGAGAGCTCCAACAAAAACTGTTCACCAAAGTGACTCTTTCACTACAAGAGGCCTTGAAGGAGGTCATGGCAGACAAAGTTGCCGGAGGGGCCATTAAAGCTCTGCGTCCCTCCAAAAGCACTTCAAGCACCGAAGCTGTCCACCACAAGGACACCGAACGGATGGAAGACACCAACTCAGACTATGAAGTCGACAAGCTACAGAAGCACCAAGATAAGGGACTACGGCCAGCTGAGAAGGCAGTTCCATTCCTTAGATGCATGGGCTGCGGAGGCCGCCATCAAAGTGCGGAATGCTGATTCCGAACAGCAATGTGCCAGGTGTATGGCAAACCAGGCCACATTGCTGCCATCTGCCGAGGTTGCCAGACAGACTGTCCACAGGAAGACTCGGTCAGGAGAGGTACCAGGGGCCCGGGGCAACACTGAGTAGGGTTCTGCTCCAGCTGGAAAAGCATGTACAGCACGGGTGCCCACTGCCCCTTTAAACAGAAGCTTTGACTTCAGGTCAAGCTTCAGGGAGTTCCATGCGAGCTGGAACTGGACACAGGCTCAGCCATGTCCATCATCTCCATAGGAACCTTCAGGCACATATGCAACCGCAGCAACAGATGGATCAAACTTTGGCCATCTAAACTTCTGTTCCCAGACTTCCAAAACTCCCGAGTGGTGGTCAAAGGTGAAGCCACATTTCTGGTAAATTTCAAGGGGTTTGCAGGCCCACTAGATGTTGTAGTGGTGGAAGGCCAATGCACGAGCCTTATAGGGCTCAATTGGTTTGATGCATTGGGCATTTAAGTAACCGGCATTCACCGAACACAAGCGGCAAACTTGTCTTCAGTCTGCCAAGAGTTCACAGATGTTTTCAGTTCAAGCCTAGGGGAGTACAATGTCCTCTGACAGCCTTCAAGCTTGGTTCCCTGGGAACGCCAATACGGATCAAGCCTCATCGAGTGCCTTTTGCTTTAAAACCCAAAATCGATACAGAGCTGGACAAGATGGTCAGTCAGGGGGTATTGCAGCCCATAGACAGTGGGGTGTGGGAGACCCCCATAGTAATGCCACTTAAGGCCAACTGAGAAGTACACATATGTGCTGACTATAAGTGTACCATTAGCCAGGAATTTCAACAGCATGCGTACCCTGTGCCAGTTGTCAGCCATATTTGGGTGTCATTGCAAGGAGGCTGCGTGTTCGCCAAGTTAGATTTGGTTCAGGCCTACCAATAGCTGTCAGTGGACAAACCATAGTCACCCATCAGGGGGGCTTCAAGGTCAAGCGCCTACAGTTTGGGGCAAGTGTAGCCCCAAGGATTTTCCAGGGAATCATGGAGCACACACTCAAGAGCATTCCAGGGGTCTGCCCCCACTTCAATGATGTTCTCATTGCCGGAGAATCTATAGAGGTTCTGGCTGAATGGCTTCGAGCTGTCCTTCAGTGGTTCTGCACAGCAGGACATAAATTAAAAAAAGAAAAGTGCAAGATTGGGGTAGAGTCAACTGAGTTCCTTGGGTTCTACATCAATGCTGATGGCATTCATCCAGCGGACTCAAAGCTAAAGGCAATTCAACAGGCCCCAAGCCCAAAGTCCAAGGGAGAGCTTCAGGCCTTCTTAAAGGTAAAGGTAAAGGTTCCCCTGCACATGCGTGCTAGTCGTTTCCAACTCTAGGGGCTGGTGCTCATCTCTGTTTCAAAACCAAAGAGCCAGAATTTGTCTGAGGATGTCTCCGTGGCCGGCATCACTAGATGCCAAAGGCGCATGGAATGCTATTACCTTCCCACTGTAGTGGTCTCTATTTTTCTACTTGCATTTTTACGTACTTTCGAACTGCTAGGTTGGCAGAAGCTGGGACGAGTAACAGGTGCTCACTCTGTTACACGGCACTTGGGATTTGACCTGCCAAACTGCTGATCTTCTGATCGACAAGCTCAGCATCTTAACCCACTGAGCCACCGCGTCCCTCAGGCCTTCTTGGGCCTTCTTAATTTTTATCATGCATTCCTCCCATATAAGGCCACAGTAGCAGAGCCGTTACACCAGCTCTTAGACAACAAGGCTCAGTGGCAGTGGACAGTGTCCACGAAAAGTTTCCAGGCAGTCAAATCACTGCTGTCCGCAAATTCTGTACTCACTCATTTTAACGAGAAGCTGTCAGTCTGCATCACGTGTGATGCATCCTCATATGGGGTTGGGGCTGTGTTGAGCCATTTGTCAGCTGATGGGAAACAGTCTCTCATCACCTATTATTCAAGGACCCTGTCATCTGCAGAGCACAATTACACGCAGATTGACAAGGAGGCCTTGGCCATTGTGGCCAGAGTTAAAAAGTTCCATGACTTGTATGGCCACCACTTCACGGTCTTTACGGACCACAAGCCACTTCTAGAGTTGTTCACTACAAACAAGTAGACACCTCAGATTCTGTCTTCTCGAATGCTGAGGCGGTCTATATTCCTTTCAGCCTACAGCTACAGGCTGATTCACAAACCAGTCAAAGAAATGGGCCATGCAGACAGCCTTAGCAGATTGCCCCTGCCACATGTGGAGCCAAATCCAGCTCCTGCTGCATGCATCCTGGCTATACAAGATTTGCCAGAGTCTCCTATCCATGCTGGAGACATAGCTGCTAAGACAGCAGCGGACAAAATGCTTAGCCACGTGTTAAATTGGGTGCACACAGGATGGTTGGACAAATGTCCAGGACCAGAATTTCACAGTTTCTTCATGAGGAGAGATGAGCTTTCAGCTCATAAAGGGTGCAGTCTTTGAGAAAGTAGGGTCATAGTCCCCAGCTCTTTAAAGACCAGAGTTCTTGAGTCTCTGCATGAAGGCCATCCAGGAATAGTCCAGATGAAGGCACTGGCAAGGAGCTACCTTTGGGGGCCAGGGCTAGATAAAGCTATCGAGGCCCAAGTACATAGTTGCTACACGTGCCAACAATCCAGACCGGAGATGCCGCAGGCCCCTGTCCACCAAGGGGAGGACACTCACACATCGTGGTCAAGAATCCACATCGATTTTTCCAGGCCCTTTCAGGACAGCTGTTTTTAATAGTGGTCAATAGCCACTCTAAATGGTTAGAGGTTGCACCAGTTCTCACTATGACTACTGCCAGGACCATCCAGGAACTGTGCAGAATATTTACAACACATGGGCTTCCAGACGTCTTAGTCTCAGACAATGGGGCTCAGTTCACACTTCAGAATTCCAGGCCTTCCTCAGGGCAAATCTTATAAGGCACACCACATCGTCTCCCTTTCACCCGGCATCGAACAGTCAAGCAGAATGCATGGTCTGCACAACCAAGGGTGGAAGCAGTGATTGTTAAGGTGTCAGGACCACTCTCTTATGAGGTGGTCCTGGAAGATGGGTGAGTCATTCACCAGCACATTGATGAGCTGTGTCAGAGGCTAGCGGACCAGCCACTGGCTCAGGACTCTCAAGAGGGCCGTACACAGGCCCCGCGCAACAGCAGCCCTACAGAGGGGCTTGCAAGCTGCAACAGAACTCTGCCTCTAGGAAACAGGGGAATGGCCATAGAAGAATTTCCTCCAGACACATGAACTGTACCCACTGAACTGGACCAGCATACTGAGCTGAGAGACTGCCCTGCAGACTTTGCTGCATGATTGGACTTTGGTTTGGGCCAACCGAGACTGGCCAGCCAAAGGGACTCGAGTCAACCCAACTCCACTGAACCTCAGAGTCCTGGTCTACCCAGGCTGCAGGCAGGCAGGTAGACCAGGAGATCCCTGCAACACTTGGACATTCTGAATGGCCAAGAAGGCTGCCTAAATTTTTTTTTTTTTTTTTTAATTGCATTTATATCCCGCCCTTCTCCGAAGACTCAGGGCGGCTTACAAACTTAGCAATATTTACAAGACTATGTTAAACAATTAAGAGTTTGAGCTATCTAGGGGAAAGGGGTGTAATGTATTGTCCATAACTGTTTTAAATCACTTGCTTAATGTCTGATCACTTGCTTAATGTCTGACCTAGATTTCTGTGTTATGTAAAGGTTGCTATTACTGAAAGCCAGACTTGCTGCCTCCAGGCTGATAATTAGGTTCTGGGCGGGAAACTGTTACTTTAAACCTATTGGTTGCCGCCTAGAGGCTAACCATATAAATAGCTGTGCAGTAGCCATTAGGGCTGCTTCTGTTCTGAGTTAATAAACTTGTTTGCTGTTTCAACACTTCATCTTGCTTAATGCCTAAAGAACCGAAGATATAACACCTATGTTCAAATTTTTCAGATTTGGCAAGATTTATTATCTATGTGCTACTCATGATTCGGAATTAATTATTCTATGCCTTAATGTTTTTTTCTATCTTATTTCTTTGGGATGGAAAATTAAACCAAAGCACCATTCATACTGTAGGAAATGAAAATATTGGCTATCGTTCTATGCAAGATTTAGGCCCAAGTGAACTAAATCAGGCCTAATGGGAAAAATATTGAACCAAAGTCTGTGCTATGCTCAATTTTGCAGTTTGCATCTGTACTTTAATCAATATGATTTTGCTAAGCTTGCTTGTTTGAAATATATTTAGAACATAAGGACTGGAACTGTGAGAAATGGGGAACTGAAAGTAGCTGATGGGTACAGGTTCTGATGTACATGGGTATATGAGGAAAGTTATGGTCAGCAGAAAGTCTGCAGCAAGTGCAAGGTTGCTGACTATATGTCTGTAGTTTAAGACAAGTTAAGATATAAAGGATTGAATCTGGACATGGTTCGAGGCCACTGGCCCTAGCCATCATTGCTATGACAGCTAGTTCAAAGCTGGTCCTCACTGCAATGGGTTTTTAATATAAGTGATGTTTAGGTATGTGTTCCAAATTATTGATGAAATAAACCTCTGAATCTTAAAGTAAGAACTATTGCTTTGTGTTGCTGTCTCTTGTTTCTTTCATTGGATTTTTCCATGACAATACAAAAAAAATAGAGTCTCAGGCTTGAGCAGGGGGTTGGACTAGAAGAGCTCCAAGGTCCCTTACAGCTTGATTCTGATTGATAAAAAACAAAATGGGGAGGGGTGCAATGTGTTCAATTTTTTTTCTCCCCTAGTATACTTATGTTAAATGAATTGCTTTATTACCCACAGAATCTAATACAGAAATTATCATTTATATTGTACAGGCAAATTCCTGGAACACATAAAGGAAGTAGGCTTTAACTGACAAATATAAAGACCAACCCACAATAATTTGCTGTCCAGAGCAGCAGATGGCACCCCAGGGCCAGCAAAGCAACTAAACCCCATGAAATTTTGCCTGTCACAAAAGGTGCAGGTTGTTATTTAAATATATTTTAATTAATTTAACATTATTATATTTTTATTGCACGTATTAGTAGAAATATGCTCATTAGCTTTTCTATATTAGATGCCAAAGCAATTAGTCTGACTGTGGGGCACTATTATTTGCCATTGTCCTTGGAGTGAAATAAATTACTGTATAAGAGAAGAAGAGGCCCATATTTTACATAATAAGAAAGGAGTTATTTGGGGAGAAAAACTAAGAAAAACCAGCAAAGGACAGTGCAGAACTCACAAATTTAGTTCTTATAACTATACTAGGTTGTTGTTGAACTGAAAAACAAGGGTGCTTCCTAAAGGATAATCATGATGTACGGAGTTTTCATCTGGCAGCTTTAGGAATTCTTATAAGCAAGAATTGTTATCTTAAGCTTGAAGTCACCAATTTTGAATAAATGGTTGCCATATTTTTCCCCATTTGAGACTTCTGACTTCAGCAAGCTTGGTAGACAGCGTGACTGGAAGAAAAAGTTTCTTTGACTAAGAAGTGTCACCAAACTGTCTGCAGAGAAGAAGCTAAAATATGTGCCACGTACCATCTTTAAAGTCAGCAGCAGGACATAAAGCAGAAGTTTTACTTCCTTGCTGGAGAACTGCAACTGGCAATAGGAGAAGTAGAAAACCTCAGATCAGGCAAGACAAGTTATGTCTACCTTTTAGTCAACAAAAAAGGTAGTAAAAGATCTGCTTTGCAAAAAGGCAGGAGGAACTCCAGTGCAACTTGCCAGAATTGCACTCTACATCCAAATGTGAATTAAATAAGAGAATAAGAAGGTAAAGTCATGACAAATTCAGGAACAGTTTCAAGTACCTCAGTGTTATAATATCAAGACAAATAGGATGAGGAACAACGGAACATTTTATCTAGTTCCACAGCAGTAAAAATAATTAATCATAGGAATTTCCAGAAAAAATGTCAAGCAAGGAAGTTTGCAAGGGACTAAAACTTGGTAACACAATAGTCAGGTGTTTGTTTGTGACTTCTAGAAGCTTATAAAATTATCCCAGCACTTGCATATTTTACAGACTATTTTCTGTAGAGAGAAATACAAATCATTTGTAGGGATGAAGTAATCTCAGGTGATGTTAGAGGTGACTAATAGCCTATTAACAATAGCAGGAATAAGAATAAATTTTCCCCAACTCTGGAAGAAAGGAACAGCTCCAAAGATACAAGACTGGGAATTTAGAGTGGCTTCCGGGTGGCAAGGCTCCGTTGAAGACAGCCATTTCGGCTGTCAGCCCCGTTGTCTCCGTAGAGCCGCCAAAAACAATGATGATCAGCTGTTTTGTGGCTCGGAAACCCGCTCCTCTGGAGAAGAGAAGGGGGTGAGCGCCCAGGCAGGGGTAGAGCTCCCCTAGACCATCAGAGTTGAAACTCTGGTGGTTGAAGGGTGTGAGCCCCCCCGAAGCCTGAGTTTGCTCCAGACTCCGGGACGCCTCTGCTCCAAGGCTTTGGAGCAGAGCAGGATGCTGCAACCATCCCTGCTATCGAGAGTGAATTTTGGATTACTTGAATGCAGGCAGAGCTGTGCAGGAGGATGCTGTAATAGCAAGTATCTGAACTTTAACTCAGTAAACTTTGTGGAAAATTTGCAAGTGGAGCGGAAAGTGAAAGTGCGCAATAGAATTAAGTGGTGTGAAAATGGCTACCAAGCCAACTAAAGTTCCTAGAAGTGCGGGGGCCTCGCCAGTTCAGCAATCTTCATTACAGGCTCTAATGCCCCCTCCTCCGGCACCCGCACCAGCTTTAACAATAAAAGACTTGCAGAATGTTTTGCAAGAGGCTTTGAAAAAACAATCTCAGCAATTAGCTGACCTTATCGAGGAGAAGAATACAGAAATAAGGGCAGACATTTTGCTTGCAAGGAATGGCTGTTTGTATTGAACACTTGGATGAGAAAGTGGAAGAACTTAGCCAAAATAATATGAAATTAGATGCCAAAATGATGGATGCTGAAACCGTGATGGAAAAGATTGGCGATGATTTATCATTGGTGCAGTATAGAGAGATGGAGTTTGCTGTGAGAATTAGAGGTTTGAAAGAAGATCCTAAGGAAAATTTGAAAAAAGTATTTTCAGAAGCTCTTGAACAGATTCTGGGACGTTCAGCAGAAGATATTATGGTGGATATAGATAAAATATTTCATGTCAATTCCTGGATTGCAAGACAAAGGAAGCTACCTAGAGATGTGGTGGTTTATTTTACAAAGAGAGCAATTAGAAATGAGGTTATTCAAGCCTTTTATAATAACAAATTTACAGTTGCAGAGCAAGAAGTTTTAATTTTGAAAGAGATCCCTCCAAAAATTTTAAGGAGAAGGAAAGAATTTGCTTTTTTGGCAGAAGAATTAAGAAGACGGGATATTCAGTTTAGATGGGAGATCCCAGTAGGTATGGTGGTGATGTACGCAGGCACGAGATACCGCCTTATCTCAGTTTTACAAGCACAAGATTTTTATGCCAATATTTTGAAGGCAGGCTCCCCACCATCCACGGAATCTAAAAGGAGGAATGGTGAAGGAGAGCGTCAACCACGAAGCGAGAGTATACAAGGTGGTGAAGGAGTTACGCAGTCGAAAGATGCAGAACTCCAGAAAGCTACAGGAGTGGATCAGATTTCAGTAGCAACAGAGGAGGTCAGAGACCAAAGAATGACACGTGCTGCAGCTAGACAAATGAGACAAGAGCAAGAACAACAGAGAATCATGATTACATCTCAAAAACTTATTTACAGTGAAGCAGTGGGAGGAGCGAAGCCAAAGAGAGTGCAGGTGATGTTGGAAGAGGCGCTCCAAAAGCTTCAGGTTGCAAAAGATGGCGACAAAGCTTCTAACCTGGAATTTAATTGTCTAAATTCACCACATAAAAGAAAGAAAGTATTTCAATATCTAAAGCAATTTAAAAATGATGTTATTTGCTTACAGGAAACACATATTCGAGCAGCTGATCAAAAGTACTTGATAAACTTTAGGTTGGGTACACAGTTTATTGCCTCTGCTCCTGACAAGAAAAATGGAGTTGTTATTTATGTCAAGAATACTTTAACAGCGAGTTTAATTGAAGCAGATAAACAAGGAAGATATGTTATAATTGAATTATTAATAGAAGGCAAGAAAACACTTTTGGTTGGATTATATGCTCCTAATCAGCAGCAAGGAGATTTTTACAATTTACTACACAGCAAGATTGTTCAGTGGGATTATAAATCTTGTATTCTTATGGGAGATTGGAATGGTGTCCTGGATGTACAAACGGACAGGAGAGGTCTTTTTAGAAGTACGCCAAGTCATGCTAGACTGCCTAAATCTTTTTTTGAGATGAAGGATGACTAGGAATTGAGAGATGTTTGGAGAGAAAGGAACTTGCAAGAAAAAGACTTTACTTTTTTCTCCGATAGGCATCAATCTTTTTCCAGGATTGATTTTGTATTAATTACTAATGATTTTT
Organism: Daboia siamensis; assembly: GCA_024449315.1. NCBI lineage: Eukaryota > Metazoa > Chordata > Lepidosauria > Squamata > Viperidae > Daboia > Daboia siamensis. The sequence continues at coordinate 76,179 of JAKJMR010016659.1, read as the reverse complement.
TTTCTAGGATTAAGAAGATCAAGATTTGTCCAAGAACTATATCTGATCATAGTCCAGTATGTTTGGAGATAGAAAAAGATAATGGAGACAGACGGTCTTGGCGTTTAAATGAAAATTTGTTTAGATATCAGGAAAATGTGGCAGAGTGTAAAAAACAGATGAAAGAATTTTTTAAAATTAATATGCATAAAGGTACTTCTATTGAGATGGTTTGGGATGCAAGTAAAGCTTATGTGAGAGGAGTATTAATATATTTGAATAATAAACATAGACGTAAATTGGAATTTAGGAGGTAAGAATTAGAGGATAAAATTAAGAAAAAAGAAAAGGCTTTAATTTTGAATCCATCTGATGGGAAGATTAAAGAGGCAATTACTTTATTAAGAGGTCAATTTGATATGTTAATAGCAGACTAACCATTAGTGGCAACTAACCTACAATATGCCAAACATAATACTTTTTGTAATGCTAATAAACCGGGTAGATGGTTAGCCTACTTGTTAAGGAAGAAACAAAGAGCTTGTAATATAGACAGAATAGAATATAAGGGTAAAGTAGTGTACCAGCAGAATCTTATTAAAAAGACTTCTGTTGATTTTTATTCTAAGTTGTATGCTAGAGGTAAGATTAGAGATGTAGATATAGATGGATATTTGCTGGGAGCTAATATCCCTGTTCTTATTTATTTTTATTTTTATTTTATTTATTTTAATTCCATTTATATCCCGCCCTTCTCCGAAGACTCAGGGCGGCTTACAAGATTAGCAGTAGCCTTCATTCTATGTATATGCCTGCTTATTAGGGCTTTCACACACACACCAAGCGGCATTATTACAAAGTCAGCTTATTGCCCCCAACAATTTGGGTCCTCATTTTACCTACCTCGGAAGGATGGAAGGCTGAGTCAATCTTGAGCCTGGTGGGATGCGAACCTGCACTAATTGCAGGCAGCTGGTGTTCCTTAAGGAGGCATTAGCCCACTGCTCCACATAAGAACAAAAGGAAGGGATGAATCAATTGATAACTGATGAAGAAATTCTTTTAGCAATTAAACAATTAAAAGTGAGTAAAGCACTGAGAACTGATGGTTTGACTGCCATTTATTATAAAAATTTACAGTCAGAAATGGTGGAACCTTTAAGAGAATTGTTTAAGACAATTCAATTGGGAGGAGAAGTGCCTCCATCATGGAAAACAGCTTTTATTTCATTGATTCTGAAAGAAGATCAGGATACTACCCAAGCCAAAAACTACAGACCAATGTCGCTTTTAAATACTGATTATAAGATATTTGCAAAAATTTTAGCTAATAGATTAATGAAGGTAATACAGCAAGTGATTCATAGTGATCAAACTGGATTTATAAGTGGTAGACAAATGAAGAATAATGTGAGACATATTGTAGATTTATTGGAATTCTTGGAAAGAAATAATCAGGTCCTCGCAGCACTGATCTTTTTGGATGCTGAAAAAGCCTTTGATCAATTGGATTGGCAATTTTTGGTGAAAGTATTGGAGAAAATGGAGTTTGGGGAAAAATTTGTACAACCTATTAGGGCAATATATCAGAAGCAAACAGCTCGTATAATAGTAAATAATAGTTTAACAGAAACATGCAATATTGAAAAGGGTACAAGACAGGGATGTCCGTTTTCACCTTTACTGTTTGTTTTAACATTGGAAATATTACTGATTAAAATACGAGATTCAAACAAAATTAAGGGAATCCAAATAAGAGATCAGGATTATAGATTGAGGGCGTTTGCGGACAACCTGGTTATTACAGTAACTCAACCGGTTTACTCAGTTGTGGAATTGATGGAGATGATAATGTTATATGGGAAAGTTTCTGGATTTAAGACAAAAAACTAAAATACTAAGAATATGACTAAGAATATGTCTATAGAACAAAAGGCTGCTTTAGAAGAGTTAACGGGATTTGAAATAGTTAAAAAGATTAAATATTTGGGGATATATCTGTCAGCTTCAAATGTGAAGTTATATAAGAATAATTATGAAATGTTATGGGTAAAAACACAAAAAGAACTAGATAGTTGGAAAAAAATACAACTATCTTTATTGGGAAGAATTGCAGCAGTGAAAATGAATGTTTTGCCAAAATTTTTATTTTTGTTTCAAATGATACCTATACTTAAAAAGGATTTAAATTTGGAGGAATGGCAAAAAGGTATTAATAAATTTGTTTGGGCAGGTAAAAAGCCACAAGTTAAATTTAAGATAATGCAAGATACGCATGAAAGAGGTGGTCTTAAAATGCCTAATTTGAAATTATACTATGAGGCTGCTGCTTTGTCATCGATAAGTGACTGGTTTAATTTAACACAAGGGAGATTATTAAATCTTGAGGGTTATGATTTGTTATTTGGTTGGCATGCATATCTATTATATGATAAAAAGGTGGATAATGTGTTTAAGATACATATATTAAGATATGCTCTGTTGCGAGTCTGGAAAAAGTATAGAGATAAGTTAAATTGTAAGATACCAATTTGGACAATACCTAAACATGCAATAGAAAATATAAACGTGGGATTTAAACATGATGAGACTACATATAAGCAAATATTAAGTTTAAAAATGAATGTATGGCAATTAAAGCCATATAATATTTTAAAAGAAGAAAAGATTGTACAAACTTGGTTCCAGTATGGGCAGTTACAGGCAAGATGGAAAGAGGACCAGAAAGTTGGTTTTTCGATGATTGATGAAAATTTGGTAAAACAAATTAGAGATCAAGGTCAAGCATATATAAAAAGGATATATAATGCATTGATAGAAATTGACTCAGAAACGGAACTTGTTAAAGATTGTATAATAAATTGGGCCCAGAATTTTCAAGAGGTTATAACAATGGATACTTGGGAAAAGATTTGGGTTAGAAATGTAAAATTTACATAGGCCCAAAATTTAAGAGAGAATTTTTATAAAAAGTTTTATAGGTGGCACTTAGACCCTAAAAAATTAGCAAGTATATATCCGAACTGCCAGCCCAAATGTTGGAGGTGTGGCTGTGAGGATGCAACGTATTTTCATATATGGTGGACTTGTAAAAAGGTTAAAGCTTTTTGGATTAAAATTTGGTGGAATATGCAAAAGATATTTTAAAAAAGGATAAAGTTTTCTCCGCAGTTGTTTTTATTGGGTATTATTACAGATACTACTGTTATAGACATTAAGTTGATGTTGAATCTAATTACAGCAGCAAGACTTTTAGTAGCGCAATATTGGAAGAAGGAGGAACTGCCGACTATAGAAGAGTGGACTTTGAAAGTTTCTAACTTGGCGGAAATGGCAAAGATTTCAGCATATTTGAAAGACCAATCGCAACAGAGATATATCGTGGAATGGAGAAGATGGATTGAATATATTCAGAATAAATATGGGACTAAAAAGTTTCATTTAGCATTTGAATAAGTAGTGGATTTTTATGATGCATAATTAGTTATTTGTTATTAGTTATTTATTATGACTATGGAGAGTTAAAGTATGATAGAATTTAATGTTTTACTTTTGTTGTTAGCCTATTTTAGCCTATGTTTGTATCACTATACCCTGTGTTCAGCTCTGGGAAGTCGGGGAGGGGGGAGGGGGGGAGGGTTGGGGAGAAGGGAGGGAGAGGAGGGAGTTTTTTGTATTTAAAAATGTTTGTAAATCTTTTAATTAAAAAAAAAGACTGGGAATTTAAACTTGGAGAATATTCAATGACAGCAAAGTTAACAGGATATCTTCACAACAGAAAGTTTAGCAAATTTATGTAAGAAGGATTCCACCACATACAATGTATAATGCAGCATGAAAATATAAACTCTTATGGTGTAGTTTCTAAGGGGAGGTTATACAGGTATCCGCAGTTAGTAACTACTTGTTTAGCAACCATTTGAAGTTATGACACCACTAAACAAATGGTACTCATAAGCAGTACTTGAAGTTCCAGCCATCCCAGCACCCCTATGATCACATGATTGTGTTCTGGAAACTTGGTAAATGGCTCACACAATGGTTGCATCCTGTACCATGTGACTGGCATTTGTGACCTTTCCTGCCAACTTCCCACAAGCAAAGTCAATGAGGAAACTGACAAGGAAAGTCACTAGAGTAAGTTGCTTTTACTCCAGAAGCCTTTTTCCCCCAAGGAACCTGGCTGTAGTGCCCACAGGACTTCTTACATGTAGTAGCTGCCTACACACCTTTCCACACCAGGCAGCAGCAACCCCTAGCCCTGCTGTGCTTGCACCAAACCACACTGGTCACCAGGCTGTCTCACACTTTCTCAACCACCAAGCAAAGCTACCCTGACCCTTCCACACCCCTTCCTCAATGGCTACCTGTATAGCCTTGCACATCTGGTAACAGCCACTTTCAACACCAGTGTGCTTGTGCCAGGATGGCCACCAGTACACTTTGCACATTTGGAGTAGCTATCACAGCCTCACTGCGCTCGCACTACAACAGCCACCTGGGCACCACCCCCCAGCCTCACTGTGCTCATGCTGTGACAGCCATTTGCACATCCTTCTCCCCCCAACAACAGCCAATTACCTGTCTGCCAGTCTTGTTGTGGGCTGGGATGTACAATTTTCTGATGGCTTCCCCATTGACTTTGGGGAAGGTAGCTACAAAGAGGTCCTTGCTTAATGACCCACAAACATCAATTAATGATGGCAACAGGTAATGCTGGGATTGCCATTGCTAGGCAATGCAGTCATACTACATCACATTGCTTAGTGATGGAAATTTTTGCTCCAGTTACTATCATAATCCAAAGACTACCTGTTGTTGAAAGAAAAATCATCAGGTCCAGTCCAAGCCAGGAATAAATAAAATGAAGCTGTTTGGAAAGAAGGTTCTGTTTATTGAAGAACAGAGCCAACAGCATGTGGTTTTGAGACAGCTGACCAAGTGGGGTTGGGATAGGTGGGTTTCATATATTCTTTAGGGTTTTGTGTTTGGAATGCTCCATGGGGTTGTGCAATGAGGTGGGCTTTTGTGTTCTAAAAGAGTGTTGGGTAAATTCTATTGTGGCTGATGGCTATGTCCTGTGTTGGATTTTTTTTGGTGAGGGGTTGCTGGTTCTAATCCTATCACTCTGCTATTGTTATTGTCAAATCTTGCTCCAAAGGATTTCAAAAGATCCTGTCTTGAATGGACTTCTGCCAGTAATATTTGTTTGCTCATGAATGGGGCCTCAGTCTTTCTGAATAGATTACTGAATCTTCATTTCTAAAAGCCAGTTTCTGCTCAGTTTCTGCTTGGGGCAGGGAGACTTGGGGCTGTCTTTGTCTAAGATTTTCCATTATTCCTTTGGGGAAATATAGCATTCTGCCCTTTTTAATATTCCACAAAATATTTCCTTCTCTAGGATGGTGGGTGGGTGTTGACTTCCAACACTGTACTAACCACAAATTGGTGATACAAGAAAAAAACAAAAGTCAAATAATTTTTTCTGTTTTTCTTCTACTTTTTCTTTATTTAATATGCAAAAACAACAATAAATAGCAATATAGTGGCAATCTTAGAATATTAAGCTTTAGAAAATTTTAATGTATAGTAAGTAATTTAATATATTTTGCAATTGTTTATTGATACCACACTCTCCTTTAGAGATAGAAATCTAAGGAATCTTATGCCTATTAACATTAATATTTTAGAAACCATAATTAACTTTAATATAAATCTTTTTTCCTTTTTTTTAAAGGTTTTAGCTATATACATAATCAGAATGTTAATTGTCAATGCTGCAAATATTGGATGTTTTTGCTTTAACAATATAAGAGGCAGCCTTTTCTTTTAAATTGTTTTGCTCTTAGAATTAGATGAAGCTGGGGGGAGGAGAATGTTACCTCAGTTGTTTTTAATAAGTTAAGAAATGGCCCGTAATAGAATGGAAGGGAAGCTTTGCCCTTCAAACTGATTAGAGAATGTGATTGATGACTGCTAATTGGAGGAGGGAACTGTGCCAAATATTAGGTGCTGAAGGGAGGGGAATTCAGATTTTGGCAATCTCAACATGCCGTGCTGACGCTTTGTTCTCATTATTATAGACTTTTTAGAATAAACAATGCCTGAATGTTCTTTGAAGTTTTTCATTAGTTGGAACCATGAACATTGTATAGAAATCTCCGTTTCCAAATAATACAATATATTAATTTAAAATATTGCTACTAGTGTTATATAATAAAGCTATACTAGACATGCCTAATGTCCTAATCACAACCTCAGAATCAAGAAACTGGAAACAGGACTTTTTGTTATTATTATTGTTTATTCATTTTATGGTAATATACCAAATAAGCTTTCATGCAATTGATTGTTAACATGCATTTAGGTTTTGCAGATAGGTTATGCCTAAAAGGAGGGGAATAGTATTAAAATGTGGTACTAATAGTGACTAGGAAAAAGGAGGCAATAACTATGTGACTAGGAAGAAGATGGGAATAAGAGAAACAACCTGGGAGTGAAACTTTCTGCTAGGAAAGCAATGTAAGGATTGAACACAGTTTATATATTTAGCTTTTGTAAATAAAGGTAGTCCTTGACTTACAACCAAAATTGAGTCCAAAATTTCTGCTGCTAAGCAAGATGGTTGTTAAGTGAATTTTGCTCCATTTTATGACTTTCTCTGCCACATTTGTTAAGTGAATCCCTACAGTTGTTAAGTTAGTAACATGGTTGCTAAGTGAATCTGGCTTCCCCATTGACTTTGTTTGTCAGAAGGTCGCAAAAGGCAGTCACATGACCCCAGACACTGCAACCATCATAAATATGAGTCAGTTGCCAAGTGTCTGGATTTTGATCACGTGCTATGGAGATGCTGGAACAGTTGTAAGCACGAAAAACAATCATAAGTCACATTTTTCAGTGCTGATGTTACTTCAAATGATCATTAAATAAATGGCTGTAAGTCAAGGACTATCTGTAAATAAAGTAATTGTTGTTAAATTGAAAATTTCATCATTTTATAAGGAGCAAGCAATGCTAAAAAGGCAAAGCAATTTGGGCTGGCACTAAGACTTCTCCCATCCTAAGGGCTGCTGAATAACAAAGATCACATTAACACTTGAAGCAGATGATCCCATTCAGGGCATAAATCAGCCATAATCTAAACTTTCCTGAGAATAAAAGTCATAGGATTTCTTTCCTTGTAATCCTTAATGGCAACATAGACAATCCTTCAGAAGCTCTATTAACAACCTCCCAATAAATGTTACGTGTTTCTACACCAGTCACACAGGTTACCTTGCTAAATAAATATTGGAATGATAGATTCCAAATGAGCCTTTGTCCATAAAAATATATTAAATATGGCTGTGTAAACCTGAACTAAATGTACATCATAAGCCATTTCTTTTCCCATTTTAATCTTCTACAGGAAATGTTAACATTGCATCATTTAATTATATGCTGTTGTGGGAAGTCAGCTCCCAGAGAAGGAAATATTAAAAGGGCAGAAAAATATATTTCCTCAAAGGATCTTGAAGAGGCATGAAAGCATGCCCAGTTTTCTTAATAGCCCCAGGTCTCCCTTCCCCAAGCACGGACCAACTCTACAGAGATGCAGATGTAAATCCAGGAAGGTTGGAGCTAGAAGCTTAGGAAGACAAAGACACCTAAAATCTACATACCCCACCCAAACTCTAAGGCAGGACATAATAGGATTAACCCACAGATGCCAAAGGAGAAACCCAGACTCAGCTCAGAATACATGACACAGGAAATAGCCTCAAACAGGAACAGGAAATCACTCCAAACAAAAGGCTCAAGAGGGTATAAAAACCCACTCCCTACATGTGCTCAGTCCTTTTTTCTGCCAGACCATCTTCCTGTCTGACTCACCTCTTCAATAAACTAAAACCTTCTTCCTAAAGCAGTCGCCATGTTTATTCCCAGCTTGGACGGAACCATGATGAAGACTATTCTTCCAACACTATTAAATGGGATGTAAGCCTCAAACTAATATTTTGCATAAGGCATTAAATCTTTTGGGACTAAAGAAAGTGAAGAGTAATTCATATACCTCTACATCTCATGCAGACATCTTTATCAACTATAATATTTCATGCTGTTTTACTATGGGAGTCCTTAAAGCTCTTATTTAGGCTTTATCTGCTCACGATGTAATCTTAACAAACTTGTGGCTCCTGAAAGTCTCATTGGAGTAAAGCTAATTATGAACAAGTTGTTATTCTTGGTCAATGCAATGCCAGAAATGCTGCTGTGTGCAAAAGCTTCAGGAATTCTGGTGATTTTATTTTGAAAAAAAATGAACTGATTTAGCCCCAAATGACTTCATCTTATTTTGCTGTTGTGGTAATGATGGTTAGTGACAGAAAGAGCTATTTCTTATATGTAAAAAGTATAATCAATGAGACAATTGACCATGTAATCTCCACTGAAATCAATGGAAATAATACAATAGCTTACACTACTTTTATTTCAAGGAGACATTTTAATGTCAACTTTTCATTGGCTTGTTTATGTTAACATGAAAATAAGTTTTGGACCTTATAACGGAAAAGGGCAAGTTTTCAACCATTAAGTTTTAATTATAATAGGAAAATATTGACTATAATTATTGGTCACTTTCTTTCCTGATCAGGTTCATTTCTGCAATGAAAATTTGGTATTAAATGTGAATGCATGACTTCCCTAGCTTCTCTATCATTAAAAGGATTTCTTTAAAAAAAAGATTTTATTAGTTTTTATAGAATTGGGAATAGAGTGGAAGGACAAGGATTGGGGTTGGGGTCAAAGGGAGGATGGTTTCCCCCAATAAAATTTCCAATATTTGGCAAACAACATATTGTCTGGGTTATATTTATTTTATTTATTTATTTATTTATTTTAATCCCATTTATATCCCGCCCTTCTCCGAAGACTCAGGGCGGCTTACAAGCTTTAGCAGTAGCCTTCATTCTATGTATATGCCTGCTTATTAGGGCTTTCACACACACACCAAGCAGCATTATTACAAAGTCAGCTTAATTGCCCCCAACAATCTGGGTCCTCATTTTACCTACCTCGGAAGGATGGAAGGATGAGTCAACCTTGGTGGGATGTGAACCTGCACTAATTGCAGGCAGCTGGTGTTACTTAAGGAGGCATTAGCCCACTGCTCCACCAAGGCTCTTGAGTTATATATTGGATTTGGTTTGAAGCCTGTATCCTAATTTCCTTTACATGGAGTAGAAGAGATTTGTCCATTCCATTTCTGGCCATTTATGAATCTTTACGCTTGATATGTTTCCCCAAGGTTGCAGTGTATGGAAACAAATAATGTAACAACTACATAAAGAGGCATGGAAAACACTCTTTCATCATTTTTGTAACATACTATTATGGGTATGGAAGAAAGGATATTAAATTCAGAGGCTGTCAGAGTTGAGACAGAGATAGATCCTTAATTCTGTTACTTAATTTATTGTCATCTGATCTTTTTCCCTGAACAATTGTGTAACAGTTTTCTATGGTAGCTAATATAATTTTCTTAGCAACTAAGAGATTTTATGAAAAGCAGAATGAATTCTGTAATTCTGCTTCAATCTTTGACAACCAGCTCCAATGTATCAAAGAAAGGACATCATTTTTTCCTTATGTAACACTTTCCCTTTGCACACAATCTACTTCTACTATCTAACCACAAGCAAAAGAAATAGTGTTGTTGCAATATTTATCATGTTCTGCCACAATCTAATAAAATTATGGCTTTAAAAAGGTAAAGGTAAATAAAATTATAATCCTTTAAAAAAAGGATTATAAAGGAACATAGAGGGCTGACCCAAATGTCCAAAACAATTATTCCAGACTATATGATAAATCCAAAAAGAAAAGAGGAGGAAGAAGAAAAGGCAAATTAGCAAATTTCTATAGCAGAAGCAATTGCACATAGAGAAGCAGAAATATACAAATATTGTGTTGTCATAAGGAAAATCCTTGTGTTCATTGGCCACAATCTATCAAGCACCTCTTATCTCTATGTTCCAGTAAAACAAAAGGGCATTAATTCTTGAATTACACCCAAGCACAGTTAGGTTCTGACCAATTATTATTCTTTTTAACCCATCTTAAACATGAGAATACATAGGACTGTTGTGTCTATTCTGTGGTTATTTTTTCTAAGCCAGTACTACAAATACAATTTGCTTTTATAAGACACAGTGATTGTGATTGGCATTATTAATGAAAAACAAGCAGGGGTTTCACAAATATCATTAGGCTATTTCTAAACCTAGCCATTCTTTGAGTAGAAGTCAGTGGGGCTTAAATAAGTTGTGAATATCTTGCCATATTAATTTCAATGGGTCTCCTCTGAATATCCCCTGCCCTCACTTCTGATCTTCTCTCTATGCTGCTTATTCCAGCATACAAATCATTATTACTTAGAGAAAAACCAACAGTGAAGCAGGTGAGGGTTTGGGAAGACGGAGCTATAGAAGCATTACAAGATTGCTTTGAATGCACTGATTGGGACATTTTTTTAAAAAGCAGCAGCAGACAACCAACATATAAATGTAGATTAGTAAGCCACCACTGTGTCTGCATATATTCAGAAGTGCATTGAGGATGTCTTTGTCCTTAAAAACATTGTGAGGAGTAATGAAAAACCATGGATGACACATGAGGTTTGCAAATGTTGAAAGCATGGAATGTGGCTTTTAAATCTGGTGATATGGTGGCACTTAGAACAGCCAGAGCCAATTTGAAAAGCACCATAAAAAGAGCAAAGCAAGCCCACTGTCAGAAAGTTCAGAACTTTTTTCAGGACCTGACAAACACCAGGCATATATGTGGCAATGCATCCAGGTCATTACAGACTATAAGGTGGCTCCATCATATTGTAAAGTCAGCACAGAGTTTTTAAACAGCTGAACACATTTTTGGAAAATTCGAGGCATCAGATAGCAACCCTGAGAGGAAAGCTGTGCCCCATCCTGACAAGCAAGTGCTTAGCTTTGATGTTACTTCTGTCCAGAGAATATTGCTGAAAGTTAACATTTGGAAAGCAGGGATAATATCCCTGAGCATGTTCTTAGGGAATGTGCAGACGAATTGGCTTGTGTTCTTACAGATATTTTCAATCTTTCATTGCAGCAGGCAGTGGTCCCATCATAATTTAAGACTGCCATTATTTTGCCAGTGCCAAAAAAATTTACGATTACGGATCTTAATGATTACCATCAGATTGCACTTACATCCATCATTATGGAATGTTTTAACAGGCTGATAAAAGACATTATTGTATCCAGCCTTCCTACAGCATTTGGCTCACTTCAGTTTGCTTACCTTCCAAATTGGTCTACAGAGGATGCTATTTCTTCTGTTCTTCATCTGAGCTTGGTGCTTTCCTCTTAGAGGAAAGACTCATGTGTGAATGCTGTTTGTCAACTTCAGTTCAGCATTTAATACAATCATTCCACAGCATCTACTGATTGTTTTGGGGTGGGCCTAATAGAAACCCGGGGGTGGGCATGGTCAGCACAAGCAGCGGCGAGCATGCAGGGGCAAACATTGTCCAGCAGCAGCTGTAGCCTGTCAGCCTCGTGGAGCAGCACAAGTAAGTCCAGTTTGGAGGCAGAGGTGGGTGGGAGGCAGGCAATCCAGACACACCATGTACTTTTTGCCCAGAAGGAGACTGGGATTCACTGCTTTCCAATTGCCCCATTTGCAAGCAGATGAAGGTTCCAGTCTCTATCATTTCTCCATCTGGGCAAAAAGCATTTGG